>CAKOAT010622932.1:104862-147011 GCA_932364175.1 Eruca vesicaria subsp. sativa
TTAGAAAATTATTTTTAAAAAATATAATTTTCTAATATTATTAGACAAATAAATAAATTATATTAAATTAGTTTAGAAACTTTATATATTTTAATTGCAAATATTTTACCAATTGCTTCTTTAAAAACATTAGGGAACTTGCTATACTCTACCAATCAAGCCCAGTGACACTCCATTTATTTTCCATCACTCGAACACTAAAAAGTAAAAAGATATATGAAATCAGATCCATTAAATTCTAAGATTTGATTTACATTTCTAATTAAAATTGTTCTTGATCATACGTATAGATAATTATATAAAAATTCCAAAATTCTAAAATTTCAAATACATACAAAAACAATCATATGTAAATTTTAAATTTGTGAATATTAAAATTTTATATTTTAATTACATATATTCACCCTGCGCAAGGCGCAGGTCTTATCCTAGTTTCTATTGTAAAAGACATTGTACTTTAGCCTCTCATCATTTGAAAGCTTTTTTGACTTTGTTGATGACTGACATGTCAATTTATCATTTTCAATGCCTAACTACACATTTTGTTATCAGATACACCCACAAGTATGTGATAAGTAAACATATCTTCTATCAGCCAAGTCTTCACATCTGTACATTTTACAAACATCAATTATCTCAGTGACTTCAATTATCACAGTGAGATACGATATGTAAGAATTATAAAACCTCGCATAAGAACCATAATAAATATGCTCTCATAATTCGTCACCATATATGTCAAATAGAAATACTTAGTAGAGCAACTAAACACATCAGTTAGAAGAAGACCTTTGGACCAAGTGATAAACATATATATATAGCATGCACTCAAGATGTGTGTTCTTATTTTAGTCAAATTGATATCATTCTAACGATAATTATTTTCGTCACAATTAAATTAATCTGATGGTTAAAAGTATCTACTAAAATTTGGATCATCATTAACACAAATAAAATCATAGCCATAATGCTTCCCCTACATTTAGACCATGACATATTATGGCCTTCAATCAAATCCCACCACTACATGTTCTTAAATTCATCTACCACCACTTCTTTGTTACTCTGACTCTCTATAAATATAGATTCACACTAAATACTCCACACATCTAATCGTCTCTAAAATCATATCTACTCATACCTTCCAATCCCATGCTGCAATCATAGCAAATTCCCAGCTCCTCCTCTCAGAGTTGAAGGCAAGGTGTTGTGGGAGAAGCTGCTTTCCGAACTATTGATGATGTCAGGTTTTCAGTAAAAACTATCAATTGTATACTCAATGGTTAAGGCAAGATGACAATGTTCATTCTTCATCACATATGTTTTCCACAGGTGAATAGAGCCAACAAGTAAAAAACAAAGTGAGAGCATTTTGAAAATTAGCAACACTTCATTTAGATGGGGGAGGACATAAGTAATTAGAATTGCAAAAGCTAACAACATTCCTCTGATAAACCTTATAACTGGTCCTTTTGTCTGTGTAAATGTAATACTCTTTGTTCTATTGTCAATAAGGACAAAAACGTGAGAGGAAAAAAACTATCCAATTAATAAGGAGCTCAATGTTGACTTCACTGCAAATTACATTTAGATAAATTTAAAATATGATTTCAAGTTCTTGGTCTAGCAAATTACAATCTGTCTACTTGCTATTGATGTATTACTAAAATACATTTTCTTTAACAGACTGAATGATTGATTCTCTATAATCATTGTTTCGTTATTCACAAAATATTGCATAAAACCAGATATATTATTCCATTCTGAACAAATTTCATAATGAGTTAATTAATACATGATCCAAACTATAGAAAGTCGGTTATATTTTCTCAAGGTCTTGCCATCACTTAGAAAGTTTTTTTTTTTAGGATATGAAGATGTTACAGTATATGCATCGGTAAGACTTTGATCCGTACATGTAACTCACAGTTGGTACCTTAGATCTTTGTTGCCTTGGACATTTTCTTTCTTTCCTTCTTTCATGAAGGATTCACATTATCTGAAATATGAAACTCATTTGATAGGCTGCTAATTCGTTTTGAGGTGGAAACTTATATGTTTTAACACTATGTATCAATTTGGTCCAAGCAGACTTTATTTTTGCACCTAATCCATTCCTACATAAACATTATGACTTTTCTGCTCAGTGCTTACACAAACGCATACATAAATATCCTAAATTTTCATGTGGGTCTACATACGTATAGTATACGAGCCATTTGTCTTTTTATTCTTTTTTTGAATGAAAATTTGTCTTTTTATTCTAAGCAGACACATTTGGTCATTTCTTAACATTAAGTATGCTAACTCTATCTGTCGACCATTGGTGATATATATGTTATCTCAATACAGCGATGTATTCTTCTACTATAACAAGATTGAGAAATGGTGAAGACGAAAGCTGGAGAGAGACCAAAGCAAAGACAGAGGAAAGGTTTCTGGTCACCTGAAGAAGATGAGAAGCTAAGGAGCTTCATCCTCTCTCATGGCCATTCTTGTTGGACCACTGTTCCCTTCAAAGCTGGTCTCTCTTTTTTTTCTTTTTTATTTTGCTCTAATTAGTTTCTCAAGATAGTTGTAGCCAATTCTGATGAATTTTTATTGTTGCGGTTTAATTTGAAAAGGGTTACAAAGGAATGGGAAGAGCTGCAGATTAAGATGGATTAATTACCTAAGACCAGGATTAAAGAGGGATATGATTAATGCAGAAGAAGAAGAGATCATATTGACTTTTCATTCTTCCTTGGGTAACAAGTAAGCTTTTCCCTTGACCTAAAAACCTAACCCTATTTTGTTTCAGCAGATGCTAAAGAGTAAAGACAGCTGTGTTTTTTTTCGGTGTGATTAGGTGGTCACGGATTGCCAGGTACTTACCGGGGAGAACAGACAATGAGATCAAGAACTATTGGCACTCTCATCTGAAAAAGAGGCTCAAGTCTCAGAGGCCTCAACATGCAACATCTATATCCACTTCTTCTGATTCACTTGTTGCTTGCGTGAAAAGAAATCCACACATCAACCCACTTCCAGAGAAGACTTCATCATCTCCATCACAAGAAAGCAACAACAACTATCCATGCGCTTCTGGTCCTGAGATTCCAAGGCTTTTCTTCTCCGAGTGGTTTTCTCCCCACATTGATCATTCCTCTGATTTGGCAGACTCTAACCACAACCAAACTCCAAATATTCAAGAATACGTCTCAGATTACCAAGAAACAGGTGATGTTAATCAGTTCCATTGCAACGAAATGGTGATGAACAACAACAACTGGACTCTTAACGACGTTGTGTTTGGCTCTAAGTGTCAGAAGCATGAGCCTAAGATTGATACTGATTCAGTTTCAAAAAACAAAAAGATTGATACTGATAGAGACGACACACATTGTAATTCTTCTGATTATTTATTTTCTTCATCAATAACCATATAAATCAAGTCACAAACAATGTAAATCAAATTATTAAGGATCAGAAGACTGAAGGTAAGATATATAAAAGAGTTTCTTATTTTAATTTTCTACTGAAGATTTCACAAACCAGAAGTAGCAAACTCATAATCAGTGAAACCACAACACACAAAGTGTTTCACTACAAATACATCACATAAGAATACGATCTTTTAATAGCACAAGTGGCAACAAAGATATGCGTTTTATATAGCAGAATAGCTGTAGTTATCAGCATCATCAATGGAGGAAGACGGAGAGGGAGACTTAGCAGAAGCAGTGATCACCACCAAGGCACCAAAGAGAATGGTGACAATGGCTGTGAAGTTCACAAGAAATGCTTCTGGCCCGTACTTGTCAAGCTTAGCACCACTCTCCAAGAAAGTCAGCTTCTCCAGAAACCCTAAAGCTGCGTTCCCAACAGCAAGTATGTAAACAAAGAGGCCCAGCATTGCGTGCCACGGAAGCAAACCGCTTCTCAGGTTTGGTGATCCTCCAGGGAAGAAGAACACTATGAAGCTGTACACCCACTGCAAAGTTCAAAACTCTTCTGTTATCTATTGTACAGAAAAAAACACCAAAAGGAATCTGACTTTCTATAAATGGTAAGGTCTAATAGCTGCAAAAGGGTATGGGGGGTTTTTACCTGGAAGCCATAAAGAGAAATGACTCCAATACCAATCCAAGAATGGAGACTGTAGAGGTTAGGGATGCCACTTTCGTTGTGGTTCTTGAAAGCTGCACATATTCCCCAGATACCAAGAGCCAGAGCAATGGCATGGAGAATAAGGTGGATCAACTTCTTCACTGGTTTCTCCAATGGAAGCGATTTGTAACTTATAATAGCTGCATTTCAAGTTCAAAAACACAGGTTTATTAGTCTTTTTTCTATCAAATGATCATCATCAATGGGACAAATAAAGATAGTAAGTAATACAAATTTTCTTATTGTTATAAAAGATGATGTTAATGTTTACCTTCTCCTCCCAAGATTATAAATCCAATGAGCATCAGAACAGGATGCAGCTGGATGGATCACATATAAAAAAAATAGAGACCAGATAAAGAATTATTAGAACACAAACACAGATTGTGAATAAAGTCGTGCAACATTTTTGAATGCTTAATGATTCAAGAGCTCCTCAGGTACTATTTGGGTGTTGTAATCTTTTCCTCCCAACATCCCACATAAGAACATGATATGAACTTTGAAACAAGATTAAAAAGCCAAAAGATCTTTCATTTATTTATTACCATTAATCAAATTGTCAATAAAGACCAAACATCATCATCTTTAGTACATACACTGATGGATCCTAATGCAGATCCACAACTAAACATTTATCCAAGTACTCGGGACACACCATTTCTCCCAAAATCAAAAGCTATCTATCAAAAACCCAATTGTACAAATCAAACTAAGATCAAGATAAACAGAAAGAGACTTCTCCATTACATAAAAGTCACTCACTCAGAAACACTGAAAACAGTACTAAGAAATGGATAAAGATTCAAACTTTGCAGACAAAACACAAGATTGTGAAACAAAAACGAATCTATTACCCACAACAATCAGGCCAACTGTCAAGAAAGGCAAAAGTCAACGCAGACGCAAAGACCAATTAAAGAAGAGAGAGAGAGAACAAAATAAATGAAACCATACATTGAAGATAAGATTCTTGTTTTCAGCTTCCCAAGCCAATCCACCTCTGTAACTGATATTCCAAACCAGCACCATAATCGCCGCTATTAGAGCCAGCGCGTGGGCCGCAAACGTCACCGGCATCGCGTTTATACCGACAGCCATTTCTGAAACTGTGTTTCTTTCTTTTTTTGTGGTTCTTTGTCTTTTTCTCTACTCTTCTCGGATAATCTTCGATATGATTGTGGAAACCAAACGCTTTAACCTTTGAAGAAGACCCAAAAAAATAAAAAATAAAACCACGTGGTCCTAGCGATCCTTTTCGATTTTTTAATATTCAGACGTGTAATTTCGTGAGCAGTTAAGTGGATAAACTAATCAAATGTCTCCACGTGGATGCTGTGGTAGCTGCATCCTGCAACTAACCCCGCGCTTTCGTGTCTTGCTCTTCTACCACCAAACCCTAGATCATACTGGACCTTGTTTTTTCAGGCCCAAATACAAATTTCGAAAATGGGCTTAGCCCGAACCGGTCTACTAATGTGAATTCTTAACTTGTTACCCGAACCGGTTTATTAATGTGAATTCTTAACTTGCTAAAGAAGTTTCATCGAGAAATGCTTCCCGGATAATGATTACATACAAGAGAGCCACGTAAAGAATCAGGAGCCAGCTACGTGGCGATACATGACACGTGGCAACCTCTAGGAAAAATACAGAGGACACATGCTATCTCTCTGTGTATATAGCTTTCAAGAAACTAATCAGAGTTTCGCAGAATCAATTTTGATTTCGGAGAGGGTTGGATAATGGATTCGCAAGGGCAGTTGCAACGTACTCATGGTCATCATCATCAAGCAGAGGAACCTATCAAGATTCACCATCCAGGTTATTTACCAAACTAAACTCTAATTTTCAGAAACATTGTTTTTTTGTTCAATACCATTTTCAAGATTAGGTTAATGTTTTAAGCAAAAAAAAAAGAAAAAAAAGGTTAATGAGTGTTTTATATGTGTGTCTGGATGCAGAGGAAGAAGGGCATCATGAGAAAGGACCATCGAAAGTTTTAAAGAAAGTTAAAGAAAAAGCAAAGAAGATAAAGAATGTTCTTACTAAACATGGACATGGACATGGTCATGAACACGGACATGGTCATGAGCACGGTCATGGAGAACAGCACATCCCTGACGATCATGATCTAGATGAGGAAGATACTGAAGATTACGACGTAGGCCAACAAGTCCACGCTGGTGCACCAGGTGTCTGTCCATATCCCTTACCTTACTTCACTTTAATCTCTACTGATTAATTAATTAACTTTTGGTATTTACGGTTTTATTTGATTCTGTGTCGGTAGCACGAGGAAAAGCTCATCATGGTCATGATCCGATGAAGGAAGACATAGTCCCTCCAGGGACAAAGGCTTTTCCGGTCGTGTCCTCTTCCCACGCTAAAGCCTCTGAGCCAATCAGAGGAGTAGCCACCAACGCCTCTCACGGCCACGAAGCTCACGGACATGAAGCTCTGCCTCATCCTGCCTCTCACGGACATGAAGCTCTGCCTCATCCTGAAAGACGCTTAGGTGTGTCAGAAAAAGAAGAGAGAAAAGGCGTTTCTACTCTGACACCACATAACACGCCTGTGTCTTTGCTCTCTGCTACAGAGGATGTTACTAGAACGATCACTCCTGGTGAACAACGCCGAGTTAACACCGAGAGAAACAGAGGATTAGTGGAAGACTCGTCTGCACCAGGTAAAGGGATGTCGAATTATCAGTCCAAAGTCACTGATCCTACCGGAAAAGGTAATAGCTTGTCTCCCACGTTTTAGGGTTTAAAATTAGGGTTTCCGTTTTTTTTTAATCCATGCCGTTTGTGTATCTCAGCTGGTGGAGAAGTTGGAGCAGGACAGACTGTCTCAGCTCTTTCGAGGTTGATAGGAACGGATAAAGATGATAAGTTAGGGCACGGAAGAGATATACCGGTGAGGAGCCACTTAGCGGCAGAGAAAGAGTTTCAGACAAGGAGCCATGACTTTGGTGTGAAGTCAGGAGCTGCTTTGGGTAAAGATTTTCCGACAGGAACTCAAACTAAACAAAACACTGAACGTTTTGAGCAACAGAGAGGAGATCATGAAACGCACCAGCAGGATCAGAGCAGCTACACCGATAAGATCGCATCAGTGACTTCAGTCGTAGCGGATAAAGCTGCAGCGGCCAAAAACGCCGTCGCTTCAAAGCTTGGCTACTCCGATGAAGGTGGAGACGTAAGACACGAGATCCATGTAGAAGGAGCTGACACTCCGAGCGAAGGATACGGAACCAAGGTTGCATCAATGGTGACTCCAGTTTACGAGAAAGTCAAAGAAACAGGAGCTAACGTGATACACAAGTTACCTTTCTCCGGCGAAACCGAGACACAACAAGGACAGGACAAAGGTGTCTCTGCAAAAGAATACGTAGCGGAGAAACTAACTCCAGGGGAGGAAGACAAGGCTTTGTCTGAAGTGGTAACCGAGAAGCTTCATCTCGGAGGAGACACGACGGAGACCCATAAGAAGGGGATAGTGACTCAATCTAAGGAGGTTGAGGAAAGGTTAGGAGGGTTCCCGGATCCTAAATCGGAAGGAGCGACAAAACACGGTGAAAGATTTGCTGAAGAAGGTGAAGGAGGGATGGTGGATAAGCTGAGAGGAGCTGTAACTTCGTGGATCTTCGGTACGGCGGAGGAAGTGACTCAAAAGTCTACAGAGTCGGTTCAAGACTCTTCACAATCTGTAGGCGCCACCATTGGTAAACGCTATTTTTATTTTCTTTGATGAAAATCGCGTTTCTTGATCTTGTAGCGTTTGTGTAATGACTTTTTTTGGTTTTTGGTGTACCGGTGGTTTAGGGAATATGGGATTTTCCGGTTCGGGAGCTGATGGGGCGGGTCAACGCAGCGGTGAGAAGCGTGGATCTGTGCCTGTGCAGAAGAGGTTCCAAGAAAATTGAGATTTGTTTCTTTTCGAAATGTATGGTGTGTGTGTGTTTATGTGTTCTGGTACAATGTGTTTCTGGTTTGATCCATGGCTTATTTTGCTGTAGTGTAAAAATATGGTACAAGTTTTTGGGATGATAATGCAAAAGTACTTAATGTGGATCAAAACATATAGGTCAACGGAAAAATACGTCAACAGCAGGGTTCGAACCTGCGCGGGCGAAGCCCAACAGATTTCAAGTCTGTCTCCTTAACCACTCGGACATATTGACGAGTTGTTTAAATTGTTAGACCTTAATTAATTGAACATATAAATATGTTTGTCAAAAATGGTTACAACTTACCGTGTAGTTCTATTCCTTTATTTGAGAAGTTGCACAACATGCTAGCTTCGCTTTGAGACGTTAACACCAGGGGTGAGTATAATTAGTTGCTACTCACGCATACTTGCTATCCGGATACCAGTTTCGTACTTGCTCTTAAAGTTTAGTATTCTTGCTATCCGGCTACCAGTTTCGTACTTGTTCTTAAAGTTAAGTATTTAAGTATTCGTTTTGTTCAAATCGATTCGTTCATTTTCAATTCAATTATCTTAGTACAAGATAAATATCAAATATTAAAATAAAAATTGAAGTTAAGTATTTGTTTTGTTCATGTCGATTCGTTTATTTCAATTATATTAGTACAAGATAAATATCAAATATTAAAATAAAAATTTCAATTATATTAGTACAAGATAAATACCAAATATTAAAATAAAAATTTCAGTTACTTATTAATACAAGATAAGTATCAAGTATAAACAATTACTTAGCGTTGTTGGTTTTATTACTCGCGACTTAAAACTTGATTTATTAACCGTTTTTACTTTTGGACAAAAAAATCTCTAAATTATAATCATATTATTTGTTTATATGATACATGAATTAAAAGAAATATACTATAGAAATATTTTAGATTTTTTTTTAATTTTGTATTTTATCATAACTTAAAACATATGGAAAAGTTAAAAAAATATTTTTTCTTCAAAAAGTTATTTAGATTAGAATTATAACTAACTATTTTTTTTAACTCATACAAGATTTTAGTAGCTAAAATTAATAAATTATTAAATAACTTACAAATAATTATATAACTATGTATAAACTAGTTTAGAAGTACCAAATAGTAAAATGAAACAATTACTTGCAAGAATACCATTTTTTAGCAAATATTTAAAAATACAAATACTCATTTTTAATAAACCAAATACAAGTCTAAAATTTCATTACTCGAACAAGGCAAACCAAATACCAAATAAGCAGAATACCAAATAATATGGCAAGTACTTGGCTTGTGTCCATCTCTAGTTAACATAACAAGTTATACATGGTTTAAACTTCCCGACTACATTTTCATGAAAACATGTTTTTAACTTTTCATAAGAATATGTTTACAAAAGAGAAGTGAAAAATGAAACGACAATGAAGAATTCAGATCTTAACCAAGAAAATTACATAACATGGAAAGTGTTTTAGTTTTGTTTTTTTTTTTAATATCGGAAATACGAAAGATGATATATAGATCATGCTGATGAATACAACGAAAATGTCTAGAGAGCTCGGCTTTTGACGATGTCAAAGCTCATCTCGCTAGGATCAGTGGCTTGTAACTCAACCTGAATGCCATCCAAAGATCTCTTGAACCTATCCTTAGAGCTCGCGTACACCATCTTCATCCTCACTCTAGATGAATCCGGTGACCTACAATATATCATCCAACAAACCCAAAGACATTAGCACACCTTTCGTTTTTAGCCAAGACACATAAGGACGGTTTTTGAAACAAAATCAAAGTATTGTATGTCCCAAAAGTATAAGAAGTATGAACATGTGTTTACACAGCTTGTTTAGTCTAACTTGATCTAAGAAGTAAGAACATCCAGAATGAGAATTCTTCAAAGGGTTCTATCCAATATAAAAATGAAAAAGTAGAAATATGATAAGAATATGTCTCGTATGAAAAGCTCAAAATATTTCTTTTTAGAAACATCTCCATATGCCACCATGTAATTGACTTAACTTTATTTTTTATTTAAATTTTAACTAAATAACTAAATTTTAATGAACATATTAATATTGTATATTTGTATATGAATTTGATGAAAATATCAATAACTGCATTTCTGATTAGTCTTGTTTTAGTGAGTTTGTATAAAGTGGATATGAGGCTACATGTTGTACATGTTCTAAGCGTTTTAACTTTATAATCCTATATATGACACATAACAGTAAACTGAAAAAAAATAGAAGGAAGGTTAATATAACGTACCAGGCGATGAAGAAGATTTTGCTCTTCTGGCAGTTTTCATTGGTGGTAAAATCTAAATCGAAAACTGCATAGCGACACTCATCGGCAGGGAGGGAATTGGTGAAATCATCGTAAGTCTCCTGCGGGTTTCCTAACTTTTCAACCACCACTTGTTGCCCATCTATCCTGAATATTATGAACCGATAGGTTCTTTTCTTTAGCTCCATAAACTTCAGCTTGCAGTTGTCCTCCACTGCCATCCCCGACGCCGCGTTCGCCTTTTCATTCAGTCATATCAGCCATTGCATTCAATCATGTCATCCATTATATTCTTGTATACTATGTTAGCTAAGTCTTTGGTTCCATTAGTAACATCTATATGTGGAAGCTTATGACATATGTGATATGTGCTACATTAGTTCTAATTAATCTTAGTTTTTGGTATTGAGTTATCACGCTAATATGGTTAACGTATGAATTAAAACGTGACAAACAATACAAGGAAATGAGAAACACGTCAATATAGAATATGGTAACATTGAGAAATCGAAATCTAACATGATTAGACAATACTAGAATAATTTGCATCCAAAGTCTATACTTTCTGAAAATCATTTGAGTCTATGTAAGCATTCATATTTACATAATCAGATATGTTTTATCAAAACTCAGACAATCCTTAATCTGGAATAAAACTTAAATCGCATCGATCCTGCTATATCCACCAATGTTTGGAAATGATTACAAAAACAAAAGAAGAGAACAAACCATTGCTTATGTTCAGTTTCTACGGTAAGACTCGAGGAAGAAAGATTTGCTAAGGTGTTTTGTGTGAATATGATTGACCTCTGGGAAAGAGGAATGTAATTTTGGAGGAGAATGGTGAAGAGAGGATCGAGACGAACTCGGACAAACAAACGCTCTTATTTATTATCTTTAGTATTGGTTTTAATCTGTTGTTTTGTTTCAAACCTTAAAATTCGCCTAACCACCCCTCTTTTAAGGCACTTTCCATTCTATATTTAGCAGCTATTTGTGTACACCATCCATACACAAAAAGCCTATGCGTGGTTCAAAAAGAAAAAAAAAAAGAATATTAAGCCTATGAACTATGAACGGACTATATATTATACACCAAAAAAGATTACAAATAAGAGTTTTAAAAAAGATGTCACGGTCTCCATCTCAAACCATCCTTGCGTAAGTTCCATTTTGATCAGTGTCTTTCAGTTTGATCATGACCTAGAACACACACCAGAAGATAACCAAGCAATCCTAAACAACAAACCACAAGATCCTGATATAGAGATCTATTCCTTGATCACCCTTACCGTAAATCTAATCAATAAGAGATTCGTGATAGTACTTGATTAGTTCTATGAAGAAAAGCTTTGGATCATCACAAATCTGTTGTAACCTAGCTCTGATACCACTTGTAGTGATTTAAGCCTAGATCAAGTTCAAGTTACTATCTCATTCTTTAGCTTGCATTCGTTTGATTGTATGTACATAAAAGAAAATGATATGTGAGATTAGAGTTTCCAAGGCTATTAATGAAGCCTTGATATGTCTTGGGAAAAAGGAAACAATATACAAGCTCTTGTTTCACTCACCATCACACTACTGCACCCAAGCTCACGTCACCTTACCAAGATCGTGAACCTAGGACACCCATAACAAGATGATCACACATTCAGCTTCACTCTCGTGATTCTCTCACCCTCTCAATTTTTCTTGACGAAATATTCTCCTCAGACTAAGTCAACCTCATTTGTTTTCTCTACTTGTACTTCTTTTGACCCGATTTGATTCATTCCCAACTTACCATTGACAACTTAGGACGTTGCAATGGTCTCTTCACTACTGATTGTACACACAAACTGTGATGAATCAAGACGCATACCATATAGGTTCTTGGTTTATCTAGACATACTATATCTCCTGCTAGGCCTCATGAACTCGGCCAATCCCAAAAATGATCGAAACACATGTTATGAGCTTCAGTCCAATCGTATTTTAATGGGGTCTTACTTGGCTTTAATGAAATTTGGATGACAAAAAAAAAACACTATGTAAGCTGTTAGAAAAAGACAGCTAAGACCATGTTTAACTCTAAAACCCATAAAACTTCTTAACCTTTTTTTTTGATTTTTTGTCGATTAAAAAAAAAAATTAAAAGCACACCAATCGCGAGCCACCACGTATCAGTGGGGTCCACGCACAGAGTAAAAATCCTACAAAAATTGAAACTTAGAGCAGCATTAACCAAGGGAGCTTAAAATGGTGGCTTATAAATAAAAAAAAAATAGTAGGGTGGGTTGCATCAAAATGAAAAAACAGATGCTTCTTGTTCCCAAATAGACGCCAGATTTTGTAAGTTGCTTGCACTATTCACGGGTTCTACTGACATGTGGCAGCCCACAATTAGTTTATTTTTTATTTTATTTCTTTTTTTTAAAAAAAAAAGAAAAAAAAGGAAAAAATAAAATAAGCACCCCCATTTTAAGCAATGTGGATTGATGGTGCTCTTAATTAATGACTTTGGTGATCAGTTTTCTCAAAAAAAAAATGGGCCCCACGAGTTAAAAAACCCCCTTTATGCCTGCACGTGCTCTAAGAGTGAGCAGCGAGAACGTCGTGATTCCCACGTATTATATATAAGGGATTTGACTATATAAATTTTAATTGTGAAAGAAAGGTAAATGTGAGGGAAAATTTTTAAATTAGATAGTTGTTAAGAAAATTCGTGTTTAATTAGTGTTTTAATTAGTAAGTGGGAAAGATAGAGATAAAAGACAGCTAAGAACAACAGAGTTAGAACGTGGTGACTTGACTTATTGAAAGCTTCCACCTTCCAAAAAGTAAATTATATAATGTCTCGAACGAAACGTGGGTGATTAATCAATGTAAATGATGGACGCTTATAAAACAAGAGCAGAGAAGGCTTTGTGTTCTACACTTAAAAAAAAAAAAAAATTGGAAGATATATACAAAATACAGAGATCAGAAAGTATCGATGGAACAAGTTGGGGTTTTGTACCGTTTGGTAGTAACGATAACGTGTTTCGTGTGTTTAGGGTTTAATGGTGGTATGTGTTCAGAGTCAGATGCATTGATCAAGACTTACGTGTCATCATCGCTACCGTCTAACAATGACTTGGTCCATTCCGCCAAGCTTAAGGGTAACTTAACAAAGATTTAGAATTTTTCGTTTTCTTGCATTAACTTTTCGTTTGTCCAATGATTTTAAGTCGTAAACAGGATCTCTGAATCGGAATGGGATTCACTTGTAATCAAGTCCGAACTCCCAGTCGTGGTTATGTTCACAGCCGACTGGTGCGGCCCATGCCGCTTCATCGCACCTAAATATGTCGCATTCTCAGAGGAGTTCACGGGGCGGTTCAAATTCTACACCGTTGACGCTGATGTGGAGCAGGCCATCGCAGAACGTTGCGACATACGCGCAATGCCAACCTTTCTTGTCTTCAAAGGCGGAGAGAAGGTGGCTGTGGTAGTTGGAGCTAATCCTTATGCATTACTCAGTGTCTTGGAGAAATACGTTTAATGATGTCCCTTGGCTCGTCTCGAATCCTTTTATTTTCATTTGCTGCTTTTCTTCAGTTAAAGCTTTGCTTATGTGTACGGCTACTATGTTATCGACTTGTACTTGTCTCCTTTTTTTTTTTTTCTAATGAACTATGTCCTAAATAAAGAGAATACAATTCAATATGTAATAACATATTGGGATTTTGTCATTTTCTTCTGTTTATCTAATCTAAATCGGGAAACTGAAGACCAAAAACGCACGATTCGGCTGGATAAACTAAATTGATATAGACCAGACTTCAGTCAGGTTAAACGGGAAATCATGTTAAATCAGATATCTAGTTCTAAATCGGTTAGAACCAGGATTCTACACATATACAGTATCAAGAGTTTGAATCAATGAGAAATTGGTTTTGACTTGGCAATTATTGAATGAAACTTGAAACAATTTTGTTTTGACTCAGAAGTTATTCACATGCTCATGAAATTATCTATTTATTAAAATAAAAGTACCAATATAAATTACCCCTTAAACTTACAACTCATTTACAACTTAATGCATTGAAGTAATTAAATGAACCTATATTTAAGTAATCTTTGTCTTTTACAAAATTAATGAAGTAGTCATTACTCCTAATTTTATGCATTCTATGTCTTTTCCAAAATTATAAAACATTTTCTAAAGTAAATTCACAATAAAATTCAGTATAAATTTTTCAACTTACATATTACATATCAATAATATAAACATTAATGCCATCACAAAATATTTATGTAATAATTAAAATTATATTTGTCTCACCCTCTCCCACCAAACTAATCTTCACCTATAAATATATTACAAGCACCATTATAATTATTTACTAACTTAAGATGTATAAAATAATTTCTTATATATTACCATAAAATTTTGATCACAAAAAAATAACAATAAAACATTTTTGATCATATTGTAAAATTGATGGTAATATAATTGATGGTTTACGAAAAAATACTATGTTTATATATCATTATTAAATAATTATTTAACACGGGTAAGTTTTGAAAATATATATTATCACTTAAAAATATTTTTTTGAAAAAAATAAAAATATCCGCACATACGTGGTTTAAATACACAAACTTAAACCCATTTATAATTTCTTATCTGTTACATCAAATTTAAATCTTAATTTTATATGTTCCAAATTTGGTTGAAGTTTAGCAATCATCGTACAAATGTTATAGCTAATGTATCATTTATAATTAGCAAGTTAATTCTTAATTCTAATTGGAAGTGGCAACTTGCTAGTTCCGAGCACGTCTTAGAAGTGTCGGTATGTTCTTAGATTTTGAAGATATACTCAAGATCAGTGAATTAAATGAGTATAGGCATTCAAACAATCGACCTAGACGTCTACAGACGTCTAACTACCACCTAGCGATTTTTAGAACACTGCTCAAGATTTACAAGAAATCTTTTGTCATGGTCTTAAACACTCTGTGGTGAAGATGCTAAATGTTAGACTTTTAAGCTTGTAGTTTTATCTGTGACACAAAAGTCGTTACGTTTCTCATACATACTTATCAACTTAACGGAGATATTGAGAATTCAAGAACTAACACGTCAATATGTAACATGGCTACATTGAGAATTCGAGATCTAACATGATTAGAAATACTAGCATGATATGCATCCAAATTAAATCTATATTTCCTCAACTCGGCGTAAGCATCTATATTTAAGTTTTTCATAATCAGATGTTCTATCAAAACTCAGGCTGATTAAAAAATAAATACAATATCCTTAACTTGGAATAAAACTAAATCACCTTAATTGCCTTCTACAGGCCATTGTCTAGAAACAACAAGCCTACAAAATTATAACAAACCTAGAAGAAAGAGAAGAACCCATTGTTTTTGTTCAGTTTCTATGGTAAGACTTGAGGAACAGAGATTTGTGTTTTTCTTGTGTGAATATCGATTGTCTTCTGGAAAACAGGGGAAAAAGACGAATGTAACTTTGGAGGATAATCTTATTTGTTTCGTGAAGAGAGGATCGGGACAAACTCGAACAAACAAAAGGTCTTATTTATTAATTTTAATATTGGGTTAAATCTGTTATTTTCTCAAACTTTAAAATTCGCCTAACCATCCCTCTTTTAAGGCACTTTCCGTTCTATTTTTAGCAGCAATTTGTCTACACTCTACACCACCATCCATCCATACATTCATGATATGTTATTGTTCACCTTTGATCGCTAGGTTGAATTTATTTGCTCATTTCCCTCTTTAAGAAAAATCATGCAGAGAATCAAATGCCTAGGAACGGACTATATCTCATACACCAAAACACATAGAGACTACAAAGTAATGGTCAATATCTATTAATCTTACCAATATCCTTTGCTAATGATCAATCCTTTGGTTGTTGTGAAGTGACAGTACCAATATCCAATAATCTTACCAGTTATCCTTATTTTCAAAAAAAAAAAAATTATAAAGAAAAACTATTTCTTACAAAAACTTCAATATAACTCATCATAGTAATTGAACATATATTAAAGAAATAATGGACCATAAACCTTAAATTCTAAGAAATGTGTGAGTAGTAAAAAAACTTTCAATAATATATTAAAATATTTTAATCAATTCATTCATTGTTAATTGGTTGAGAGAACTCATAAAACTTAGCAATTATTAAATGAAATTTGTAACATTTTTTTGCTCTGAAGTTATTGATTTTCATTTATTTCATAATCAATTCATATTATAAAGGGGAAATTTTTAAAAATACATCCATGTAAGATTATAATTTTTACACCATTATTTATTTAGTTTGAAAATTACACTTCTGTATATGTAAATTGACCAAATTATCCAATATGAATATTAAAAATAACACGATTAACAACTATGTTTTTCAAAGTTCAGATAAACATGCACTATTTTCTTAACTTTCTTTATCTCGATTTTTAATTCGGTTCTGTAATGATTATAAAATTATCAATTGAGTTCTCTCATGGTTTTATAATAAGATTTACCTTTTCTAATCATGCTTGTTGTTTCGTTCTGAAGATAGTTCTGCTTTTGTGCTTTTAGGAAATCTATATTATAATAGTTCACTTCTAAGATTCCTAAAGCTGTCCACGTCAGCAAGTTTGTGGGTCCCACACATTTAAATTTTAAAAGCTTAGAGTTTGTTTAAAATGAGTATGAACAATGAATATACTTTAGCCCAGTGGTATACGGCATCTAATGAAGTCCACAAGTGTGTGGGTTCAAACCGCGTAGCTGTTATGTATTTTTGTTTTTTTGTTTGAATTATTATCATATGGTTTTTTAGTTTTATTGTTACTATGTTTTTTTCCTCTGGACTTATTGTTTCCTAAAGTTTGACGAACTCAGACCAAAAAACAATTAAAAAAGAATAAAAAAACGAACAGTCCAAAAAACAAAAAACAAAATGAGTCCCACGTGGTACTATCATGTCTTAATATATATTTTATGTTATAACATATTTTCTAATATATATTTTCAAAAAATTATGTATGTGAAAGAAACAAAAAAATTTAAGTATTTTTTTTATTTATAAAATAACTATGTAATTTCTCTTCAATTTTTAATAGTTACTATAATTTCATTTATCAGACTCCGGCGAATGGATTTCCACAGTCGATGACGCCGTAAATAAAAATGCCATATTATTCATGAACAAAATCCAAACTTACAAAAAAACATATCCAAACCTATCTATTGAAACTCAAACAACAAATATTAGCTTAAATTAAAGTTATTTTCAAATTGATAAGTCGTTTAGTACAAATATATATACTATAAATAAATAATTATATCAAGTTTTGACCTCTGATATAAAAAATATTTCCAACATAACAAAATAAAAAACAAGATAGACAGCTATTATTATACACTAGAAAATATATTATAATTTCGTTATTCCTATAAACCTTACTTCACATATAAATAACATTTAACACATTATATATATAATATTTTCACTTTACACTCTTGCTACATTCTTTCCATTTCATCATTATTTGGTATTATTAGAATAACCCACTAAACCAACAACCAAAAAAAACACAGGCAAACATCAATGATCCCCAGCCTCGCGCTTGCGCGGGGGGTATGCAACTAGTACCTAACAAAGAGAAAGCGAGTGTCTTAGAGAAGGAGATGTAAATGATATAATGTTCCTTTCCAGAAACTACATGTCCTTCTGTTGGATGTAATGATATACTGAAATGCTCTGCCTTTTCAAAATATCAGACAGACCTTCATACATGTATAGTTTCAGATCTTTACATATTAGGCAATTGTGAGAAGCTGAGAAAGCTTCCTTTAGATTCTAAGAGTGTTTTGAAGGTTGAACTTTTTTACATAGACAAAGAATGGATGGAAAGAGTTGAATGGGAGGATCAAGGCACCAAAACCGTTTTTACCTCGCTTAAGCACTTCTAGGTGCTTCTGATATCGTTCACATGGCGTGGCCAGAACTCGGAAGGCTTGAAGTTAATCATGGTGCTGTTAGATTTTCCTCTCTTGCAAATGAATAATATAGAAGTTCCTCAGGAGATCAATTTCATAACAGCTTACGCCTGACATTGTAGCTCAGGTTTTTTTTATGGTAGTTCTTCTCTCTCCCTTGGTTCATCTGACGCAAGTTTCAAAATTTGATTTGATAGATGCACACTCTGAATGTTTTTCTTTTTTTTTACATGAGTGTTCGAAGACTTCAAGGGAATCCCCGTAAAAAACCTCTAATACAAGATAGTTCTAAAAGGAGATGATGGTATTTTGTTTGTCAATGTCACCTTCATACACGTTCAGGTAACCAATACATTGACTATGAATTGACATGCTTCGTCTATCATTTTTGACCGTCTCTTTATTAACATACTAGTGGTTGTCCGCGCTACGCGCAGAAGGTTTGTGTATTGTATTTATAATTATTTTGTTTATGTTGTACCATTTTTTAATATTGAGGTTAGTGATTTGTGTTTTAATTCTTCATGAAGTTAGCAGTCAACATTTTTCCGACTACACTGATGATAAGCGGTCTGAGTAGTGAATATCTATTTAATATAGAGAACACAAATAAATTATTAAGTATCATTTGCATAGTACATAATAGTTACTGTATTTCAAATTTTAATATTGAGATTACACAGAATTAAAACTTTTCAAATGAAGTGTACGAAGACTATGTGAATTTTACACTGAAATTGTTTAAGATGAGCACACATGATGCATGTTATTATTGACCTTTTTGTATAGTATCCGCGCTTCAGGCGGAAATTTATTTGGATAGTTAAGTTTATCATTTCACAAACGTTTTATATAAATGGGATTTATTTTTAATTTTTTATCAAACAACTGTTCTTATATGATCCCTTTTTATTTATTGTCATTCATTAGCATCATGTTTATTTGATTAAAGAAAACACAAGTTAAGTATATATTTATATACTTTTTGAATAAATAAATAGGGTATGTTTTAGATAATTAAATGGAAAAATAACTTTAGATTTTCGCTATAAATCATTAATCTTTTTCTATTTTCTAGAGTTCTCACTATTTACGCAAATATATTTTTATATTTTGTTATTTTTCTGGCTTTTTGAAATCATTGTTGTAGTTGTGTATTATTTTTGATGGGTTTTTTTCAATAATTTTATTAGTTTAGCTTGGCCTTATTTTATAACAAAAAATGAAAAATTGATGAGTTACACTATTTTCAATTTTAATTTTTGTTCATCTTAGTTTGAGGCAACACTAAAAGAAAAACAACATTGTAAATGGCTTCATCTATTTTTTGCTGTTATGAATTCTCCATTATCTTCTTAAAATTTATGTATTCAGTGTTAGATTTTGTTTTTTGGATAAATTATATATTCCGATAATTTTATCGCTATATTTGTTATATCTTGTTATCTTTTGTCTTTCAAACTATGTTTTAATTTTTTTATTGATTATATCAGAACTTTGTTATTTTTTATTTATTTTTCAAAACTTGAATTTAGTGATTAAAATGGGGAAAGTTATTTGAGCATAACTTCTTATATATTTTAATTGTCTTGAGTTTCATGAAATCTGAAAACAATATTATAATGGAATTGTTCTTTTTTTCTTCCTCTGCGAAAGGTTTCTTCTCTTTTTATAAAAAAATATGTATAGTACATGACTTCTTTGATAAGGGTAAAATATGTTAAATAATTAACAAATTTACAATATTCATTTACAAAGTTGCTATAAATCATTAATCTTTTTCTATTTTCTAGAGTTCTTACTATCTACGCAAATATATTTTTATATTTTGTTATTTGTTTCTGGGTTTTTGAAATCTTTGTTGTAGTTGTGTATTATTTTTGATGGGTTTTTCAATAATTTTATTAGTTTTTCTTGGCCTTATTTTATACCAAAAAAGAAAAAACGATGAGTTACACTATTTTCAATTTTAATTTTTGTTCATCATAGTTTGAGGCAACGCTAAAAGAAAAACAACATTGTAAATGGCTTCATCTATTTTTGTTGTTATGAATTCTCCAATATCTTCTTAAAATTATGTATTTGGTGTTAAATTTTGTATGTTGGGATAAATTATATATTCCGATAATTTTATTGTTATATTTGTTATATCTTTTTATCTGTTGTCTTGCAAACTATGTTTTAATTTTTATATTGATTATATCAGAATTTTGTTATTTTTTATTTATTTTTCAAAACTTGAATTTAGTGATTAAAATGGGGAAAGTTATTTGAGCATAACTTCTTATATATTTTAATTGTCTTTAGTTTGATGAAATGTGAAAACAATATTATATTGGAATTGTTCTTTTTTTTCCTCTGCGAAAGGTTTCTTCTCTTTTTATAAAAAAAAATATGTATAGTACGTGAATTCTTTGATAAGGGTAAAATCTGTTAAATAATTAACAAATTTACAATAATCATTTACAAAGTTGCTATAAATCATTAAATTTTTCTATTTTCTATAGTTCTCACTATTTATGCAAATATATTTTTATATTTTGTTATTTGTTTCTGGCTTTTTGAAATCTTTGGTGTAGTTGTGTATTATTTTTGATGATTTTTTCAATACTTTATTAGTTTTTTTGGCTTTATTTTATACCAAAAGAGAAAAATCGATAAGTTACACTATTTTCAATTTTAATTTTTGTTCATCTTAGCTTGAGGCAACGCTAAAAGAAAAACAACATTGTAAATGGCCTCATCTGTTTTTTGTTGTTATGAATTCTCCAATATCTTCTTAAAATTTATGTATTCGGTGTTAAATTTTGTATTTTGGATAAATTATATATTCCGATAATTTTATTTTTATATTTGTTATATCTTTTTATCTTTTGTCTTGCAAACTACTCCCTCCGTTTCAGAATATATGTCATTCTAGGCTTATTTTTTTGTCACAAATTAAGTGTCGTTTTAAAGTTTCGAGGTAAAATTGATTAGTTTTATATAATATTCTATTTTTCTATTGGTTGAAAAGTGGTTAGGTGTATAGGTAATTGTGTTTTTATCTTGAAAATATGTAAAATTAAATATTTCCTTAATCTGTGTGCAAAAACCTAAAATGACAAATAAAATGAAACGGAGGGAATTTATTTTAATTTTTATATTGATTATATCAGAATTTTGTTATTTTTTATTTATTTTTCAAAACTTGAATTTAGTGATTAAAAAGGGGAAAGTTATGATTCTTTGATAAGGGTAAAACCTGTTAAAAAATTAACAAATTTACAATAACTTATTACCATCTTAAACTATGGTTAGGAGTGGTTGATAAGGGTAAAATCTGTTAAATAATAAAAAAACTACAATAACTCTGAGAGTAGAATACAAACGGCACATCAGGAACATACATGAAGATTGTGAGGATCGATAAACAAATCCTAAGTAATGAATTCGTACATAATATGAAAAGACACTAAAATGAGGAGATTAAGAAACCCTTGACAGTTTAACATGTGAAGAATCAGAGAGCAAACAGTATTGAACAATAAATCTGTGGTTGGTTTGAGATTGTTGCGCTACACATGCAAATCGTATGCTTCAACTCTTTTCTGCTACAAAGGTAATGACTAAAGCTCTAACCTTGATGCAGCTGTGATGGCAAGTGGTGTTGAATAGATTGACATAATTGTTTGGAAACTGCACATAGATTGAATAATATTATGTTGGGAAAATTCAAGACTGAGAAGACAATGAAATATAGATGCAACAGAAGTTACCTGACAGAGAGCACATAAGTCACCCGTTCTGGATTGGTAACATGGACTAATATTATAAGTTCATATGTCCACCATTATAGACTGCAACACATGAAAAATACTTTATAAAAACAATGTGGTGGCATTGAGAATCTGAAAGGCACATTGAAAAGAGAAAATATCAAACCATAGTGGTAGAAAGAAGAGCATATTTGAAGAACTATCCAGTGCCATTAAATATCTCCATAGAGGGGCACACAAAACATAGAAATAACCACATGATAGATCTGAGAAGAACAACATAAATCCAGTTTGACAAACCCTTAGCCAAGTGAGGAAACCAAGCACTGACTTGTAAACCAGAACCTACATAGAAGAACGTGGAGACATAACACAAAAGTAGAGGTAGTGAGGAGGGTTCTGATAATTATCTGGTTTTGGAATTAGCGAGCGAGGGGTTGTAGAACGGCGTAAGAGAAGAGTCCATGGATGAGCAGGCAACATATATGCCGGCTTCGTGCGCGATGGAGTGGTCTTGGACAAGGAAACCAAAAAACTTATCCACGATGAACCATACAATAGAAAGAGGGAAACAAACTAATGTAAAACAGAACATAGCTGTTTCACAAAAAAAAAAAAGATAGAACATAGCTGTATAAGTCTGAGCACCTAGTTTCCGGTAGAGCATAGCTCCACAAGCTTGACCGCTTAGAGTATCTAAGGCACATGACAATCATGTCTAGCATCACAAGCAAAGAAAGAGTAACAATCAAGTGATTAAGAGATCATAGAGATGAAATTTCCAAGAGTAAAATAGATGTATGTATCAAAGATTTAGAGGAAAGAAGGCAAAGGAAAGAATACAACAAAGCTGAAGCCAGGAAACGGTTTCTATAGTGCTGGAACAGCCGCCAGCTTTTAATTCGGCGAGCAAAATCGATGAGGCAGCCTGGTACTAATGATTGAGAAGGAGAAATTGATGATTCAGAATCGAGAACCCTTATTTATAGGTGTAGAATCGTAGTGTTTAAGAAAGGAGAGGGTCCATTGAAGGAAGGATTGTGGGAGGAGTGGGTCAATGGTGGTAAAGCCAACTTAAATGCGGTTAACTGAATGCAACCAAGGACAGTTACCCAGCCTCACCATCAGAGCCATGAGATGGAACTTTGAACGACACATCAAAAGCTACGTCGTCGAGGAAGAGATAAAGATGAAGTTACTGAGTTATATCCGTTAAACCAAACCGAGCCAGGAAGTCGGTTTAATTTGATTAAGGGTGCTGACATGTCATTTTTTGTCCCTATCACAAATGCTAAGATGGACATCCTAAGAAGGGAGAAAACTCCATTTTATTGTATAAGATGTAACTTGGAGAAAAATGTCCATTGCTAATAAAGTGTAATTTTCAAAAATTGAAAAGAGAAATGCAGTTTTCAAAATTTAAACTATAAACAGAGTATTTTTCAAATTATCCCTATTATAAACTTGTACCAGAAGAAAAAAAAATGACATTCTAAAGTCGAATTACTTCCGAGGATTACATTGTGAAGTTTTGCAATGGTATTTTTTGTAATTTTGGTTAGTACGGGGTAGATGTAGGAAATCGGAAACCTGGGAGGTTCTTTGTAATATATTTCAAAACTTTTAAGGTAAAAATGTGCAAGTCACAATCCCCTAAAACGACGCCGCCACATCATCGTGTTCATCGGATGAATTAGGGAAAAGAATATTCATGAGATATTCATTGATGCAATGTTACCACCATCACTGGAGCAATGGCTTCCCTTAGCCTAATCTTCCTTATTCTGATCATTATCTCTTCCTCTTATCCTCTCATCTCCGGTGGAAGGTGCGTTTTTCCAGATCCTTCATTTACCAATCACATATCACTGAGCTGCGATCATATGTTTCTTTTTTTTTAGAGGCCGATCGATGCATGTAGCTTTTAATTCATGTTTGCAAATAATGGGCTTGCGACAATGTTTATTTATTTATTTTCTCCTTTTTAATGTATGCAGTCGAAAGGAACTACGAGATAAAGAAAACGAGGGTGAGAGTTATGTATTTGGATCAAAGTCGGTGGATCCGAGACGTGTTCTTCAGCTTTCATGGCATCCAAGGTCAGGTCTGCAATTTATTGCAAGAGTTTACTAATGTATTATGTCTGAAAACTATTTGGTATGCATCATCACAGGGTCTTCCTTTACCGTGGGTTCTTGTCAGAGGAAGAGTGTGATCATCTGGTACATTTGCTCATTACTTTCTGGTTTTTAATTATATTTTTCTTTGATTAAATGGTTGTTTCTTTTTTTTCTGTAGGCAAAGGAAACTTCAGAGGTTGAATCAGTAGATGCTAACTGGAAGAGGCAACTTGCTAGTTCTGAGCACGTCTTAGATGTGCCGGTATGTTCTTAGTTTTTTTTGAATTTTTCAGATACTCAAGCTTGTTCTTGAAACACTTTGAAGATGCTTAAATGTTCTTCAAGTAACTATGCTTGTAGTTTTTTTCTGTGACACAAAAGTCGTTACATTTCTCATACATCCTTATTGACTTAACGGAGATATTATGAATGGCCATAACAATTAGGACCCAATAGTTGCTGGGATTGAAGAAAGAATTTCTGCGTGGACTTTCCTCCCAAGAGGTAGTTCTGTGCTTTTACATTACTTGGTTTTTTAGTCTATTTGACCTCTTTTCTTGAGTTAGGTTTGTAATTGGTTTCTTCTTGGCCTATCTCCTTGCTTGTGTTTCCTTTGGATGCACATCTTTCAGAAAACAGCGGTCCCATCAAGGTAAGAAGCTACACTTCGGAGAATTCAGACAGCAAGTTAGATTACTTTGGAGAAGAATCTAACTCAGTGTCGCTTGAGTCTTTGTTGGCAACCGTCATTCTCTACGTCTCAAATACAACTCAAGGCGGAGATCTTCTCTTCCCAAATGCAGAGGTTAGTACATAACCTGAGAAGCAAAAAGATGAGTCTATTTGGCACAACACAAAGAATATATTGAATCCATTTTTCTATCCTTTTTTTCCTTCAGGTGAAACTCAAAAGGAGTTTGGCCGACTGCTCAGAGACCAGTAACATCTTAAAACCAGTAAAAGGAAACGCAGTTCTGTTCTTCACCAGACATTTGAACGCATCTTTGGATCAAACAAGCACTCATTTTAGATGCCCTGTGCTAGAAGGGAAACTCTTGGTGGCGACAAAACTTATATACGCAAAGAAACAAGCAAGAAAGGATGATGAGATGGAGAGTGCTGAATGCAGTGATGAAGATGAGAGCTGTGGACGATGGGCTGAGCTTGGGGAGTGCGAGAAGAACCCTGTCTATATGATTGGCTCTCCTGATTACTTTGGTACCTGCAGAAAAAGCTGTAACGCTTGTTGATTTCTTAGAAGCGTTCTCATCATGTCGGAAAATAATGGTGGCATAATTGAAAACATTTTCAATATTACAGCTGTTTTTTTTTCTGGTGGTTTTGTATAGTTCACATTTGAGTATTTGACTATCCAAATTATAATTTGTTTTCTAACATATCACACTTGTTTTCTAAATACATTGAAAAACATTATTTTAACACTGATTTGTTAAATATTATATAGACAATTTTACAATTGACGATTTTATTTGTTTTAACTTAAAACTTTTAAAGGATCTACATATGACGATTTTACTTGTACACCACCTTCAATCCAAGTTTAACGATTTTACTTATAATAATACAGTGAACGTTTCTTATAAGGTTTTTCTTCGTTAATTTGTTTAATTTTAATAAATTGGTTTTTCTAGAATACTTAAATATTTTCTTTCTTTAAAAATTAGTATAAATCAGTAGTGGGTGAATCATCAGACCAAAGAGATCAAAACAAATATGCATGAATCATGTATACCTCTCAAAGACTAGTCTTTTTTAAACACATCATCCAAAGCTTGAAAAGTCATATCTTATACATTAAGAAAAAAAGTAAAATTAGAATCAATTAAAGAAAAAATGGTATTTTTATCAAAGACAATTCTCTCAAATAGTTCTCTTTTAAGTTTTTATTACAAAAATAAATCTCGAAAATTAAAATGACCAAAATAGCATTTTTTATTCTGAAAATTTTAAGTTTTTTTTTATATTTTATTATTTGAAATCCTATCCCCAAAATCCTATCCCCAAAATCCCACTTTTCAACTCTAAACAAAAAAATATAGGATTAGTTAATTCAAGGATTATAAATGTATATTTAATAAAATATTTACATGCTATTTTGATCATTTTATTTTTTAAAGTTCTATATTGGACAATTCTTTTAAATAGCCCTCTTTTAAGTTTTTATGACAAAAATAGACCTCAAAAATTAAAATGACCAAAATAGCACTTTTTATTTTGAAAATTTTAAGTTTTCTTAAGTTTTTTTAAATTCGAAACTCTATCCCCAAAACCCCACTCCTCAACTCTAAACAAAAAAATCTAGAATTAGTTAACTCAAGAACTATAAATGTATATTTAATAAAACATTTAAGTGTTATTTTAGCCATTTTAATTGTTAAAGTCTATATTTGTGATAAAAATTTTTTTAGGTTTATTCTAATAATTTTCTCTTCTATATTTGTGACAAAAACTTGTTTAAGTCTATCCTAATCTTTTTCTTTTACCAATTTAAATAAAATAATAATAAAAGGTGGAAAAATAATGAAATGGGGATGGAGCCCCCGAGGGTTAAGTTTGTTTTCTCCGTACGCCTTTATACAGTAAATCTTTTTCGTCGACAGCTCCCCTTTGCCTCCCTCCCTCCTCTCTTCCTCAAGAAAATTTTCTTATTTGCGTCCCATCACTTTCTCTCCGCGACTTTCTTTCCTTCCTCCCAATCTCCTCGCCTAGGATCCCTACTTGATTCCTTCTCTCCTTCCCCCTCCTCTCTGCGCGCACGCCCGATCTCCTCTTACTGCTTTACTGGTGCGTGATCGGGACTTCAACACTCAAATCGATTCTGTATCATTGATACTATGTGATTGATTTGTACATAGAGCTGCTTAGGGAACCTATACTATATATAGATTGTGTTTATATGTGGAATATCCATGGCTAGGAGATTTTAGGCGTCTGTGTTAGTGGTTCTGGTGATTTGAATCGAATAACTATGTGATTGATTTGTATATATATATAGGGGGAGATGTGAGTTTGTTAATGGATGTTTTTTTGCAGTTGAATTCGATGGAGCTGGTGAAACAAGATGGGAATGATTCTCTTGATATGCTTATCAGACGCGCGGTTGGAAAAGATCCTTTTCTTTCCTTCCCTAGGCCTGATAACAATTCAGTTCAGCTCTTTCAACTCCTCCATAACTTAGAGCGTCCAGGTAATCTCTACTGATCTACTTCCATTATGATTGTCCAAGACGTAGTACTCTAGTGGATTGAGTATGTGGTTTTATGAGGCTTGAGAGTTGAGAGGTGTATCATAATTAGATTTAAAGTGATGGTTGAGTATTGGAGCATGGTGTCTGGGGATTTATTTGATGTTCTATTTCGTTCCCAGGCTGGCCATATCTGACTACTCTGAAGATACAACAACTACTCTAGAGTTGGAAAAATATATCTAGTTTTAAAGTCTTGAGAATGAGAGGTTTGTCGTATTAGATCAAAGTGATGGTTGAATAGCCTGTATGGTGTACATGGGATTTATTTGATGTTCTATTTCGTTCCCATTTTGCTGACACCTTTGAAGATACAACAAGTACTTCTCTAAAACTGGAATCAGTGGATTAGGAGTTATGTGGGTGAAATATATAGTTGTGCTGTCTTGATATGTTTATCATATTAGATTAAAGTGATTGTTGAATAACATCTGTGGTTTTGGGGTGTGGTATCTGGAATCTGTTTGATGTTCTATTTCGTTCTCAGGGTGGCCATTGCTGGCTCCTTTGAAGATAGAACTGCTCAAGTGTAAAAAGTGCACCAGGGAGTTCTTCTCTCCTGTGAACCATAGAAGGCATAGCCGTATTCATCGGCCTTCAAGAAAGCCTGAAAAGGTTTGCTTTGTCTGAACTTAACTCTGCTTCTTTTGTTTTATGTCTTTCTAACGCCTGGTTGCTTTAGTCCATTTTTTTTTCTCAAAAATCATCTGAAGATTGTGTTTGCATGGTTTTAGGATTCCAACAAAGAGAGGGATGCGCTGGGAGCATTTTGGGATAAGGTAGTGGTAGTTATCACTATTCATCTTCTCTTAGTTATTGCCAGTTTCTAATAGTTGTTTTTTCCCTTTATGTAATGACCATGTTCGATCCCTCTGGTAATTTCAGCTCTCTGTACTTGATGCAAACGAGATTCTCTCACTAAAGGGCATGATGCTGGAGGTAGTATATAATTCCACTTTACATTTATTTTGCACTAAAAATTTCTTATCTTCTGCCATTTAAAGTGCATAGTAATTAGTAACTGGTTAGCATCGCATATAAGTGTAGTATTGCATCTTCTTCTGTCTTCCTAGTGACTCATTTCATTGTTGTTTGTCACATCGTTTCTAGGGTTTTGACTCTGTATGAAGGCCTAATTGCTTTTTCTCTTCAGTTGTGCAAGGTGTGATACGATAATAACACTGTTATATATGTTTCTTAGAATGCCATATGACTTCATCAGGGTTACAGGATTAATTTCCAAAGAAATACGTTTTAGTTAGAAAAGCAAGAGTATATCATACCTAACTCGTATATATACTATCGCACGTCTGATAAGTATGCATACCTGATACATACTGTCCCATTTCTTGTTACCCTTTCTCATTCTATTTCTGCATCATGGACCTGTGTGACTAATCAATATGCTTTGCAGACGTTTCCAGCTTAAGGTGCTTTGTTTTGATTCTTGTAGGATGTTGCTGGGGAATCAGTCGAGTCAGGACTAATGTCACTTATCGAAAAACCAGGATATACTGCTCTGCCACAATATTATCTAAGAGCTGGTTCTGACCTTTTGGTACGAATTTCCTTTTTACCTTTCTGGATAAAGAGTATCCTCAATGCTTAACTCATGGCTGATATAGTGATACATGCTCCTGTTTCTCCAGGATATTATTCAGGCTAGAACACCTAGGTTTCCAATTTCTTCGCAGAAACTCTTTAGCATTCTCGATGAAGCAAGTGAAAAAACTTTCCTGTGTAATGAGGCTGCACCAATGCAAAAATACATATTTGACGGTGAAATTGGAAAAAATGTGCTGGAGGCAAAAAATGTCGTTGCTTGCGCAAGCTTTCTTCTGGAACAGCGATTGGTAATTTTTTTCTTTTAAGGTTTCAACATTGATCTCTAGTTGGCAGTGCAAAGTGTCTAATACGAGGACTTTACTTACATGTGTTTTTTTTTGTATTCTTAATGTAAAGATTAAAGCATGGCTTGCTAACAAAGATGCGGAAGCCCTGAGGTGCCAAAATTTACTGGTTGAAGAGGAAGAGGCTGCTCAAAGAAGGTGCGTGCTTATCAACTGCAATGCTAGTCATAGAACATTACTAAATGAAGAGTCTCTTCTTCTGAATTGGTTTCCAAGCGTTAAGTCTTATTCACTTGTATTATGTCTGGAGCAGACAAGCTGAGCTCTTGGAGAGGAAGAAAAGGAAGAAGCTAAGACAGAAAGAACAAAGAGTAAAGGACCAGAAAAAAGATGCTAAGGAAGACGAGAGTACCACATCAGAAGAACAACATTCCCCAGCTGAGTCATCAATCCCATTATCTGTAGCTTCAGATTCCGAGGCACAGAGATCAGATTCCATACCAACTGAGGATTCTTCATCCCTCGAGGAGCCTCAAGTTTTGGAAATGGACAGGAACGGTGAAACTCAAGCACTAATGGTTGATGATGATGGCTTTGGTAATGGCCAAAACATGGAAAGGCGAAGTGGCCGAAGGCAGATGGAGAAAAGATCACACCAGGGGTTTCTCGGTAATCTCGCCCCAAAACTTGGAGGCATCCGAAAGAATGGAACTAACCGAGACGGAAGAGGGAATACTACCAAAGTTTGGAGCCGAAAAGCAAATAACCCCAAATCCATATCACCAGACGCAGCAGTGAATGAACCGGATGAAGCAAAGAACAGTGAGGTTCTTCTGATTGGATCTGTAAGTGTAACAATCCCAAACACCGGAGAACATAACCAAACAAAATGCAGTGAAAAGGAGCGAAGAACGAAGACTGTTGAGGCGAAAGCCACTTCTGAGCAATCAACTGAAAAGGTATGGAGGCCAGTGAGCAGTCAGGGAAAGATCGATGAAAACACAGACAAAAAGGATAAGAACTCAAGCTTAACCGTACCTGAAGTTAAAACAGCTCATAACATAAGCTTGGACGAAGCGAAGGCGTTTCTTGCAAAGAGTAAAACTTCTTTTAACTTCTCGTCTAGTCTCCCTATTGTTTAGTTTCAATGTTTTAAAAGTAGTTAACTCAAATCTAAATTGGCTTGCATAGGATGGAAAGAGGCAACCTCTGGAGAACACGTGACGTTGGTTCTGTCTCAGGAAACAGACGTATCGGGTAACAACAACACTCACGAATCCTCAAATGGTGTTATAACCGCCGCAAGACCAAAGCACAGGAAGAAACCCGAAAAGGACACGAAGGTAATGTATGTTCCAAAACAGAGGTAAACGAGCTTGATTCTGGACCAGAGTATCATTTTTTAGGTATACCAAAAGTGCAGTATTAGCGGGAGAGACATATCGTTTTCTATGCTTTTAGAGAGATTTTTCTTGATTTTAAGAGTCATCATTCTTTCTTTTTTACTTCTTTTTCTAGCTAGAAAGACATTGATTTGTTATTTTCTTGACCTTTTTCTCCATTGTGATGGTTTAAACTTGAAATTTTGAAATGAAATTGATATAGCTAAATATGAAGTCTACCATATTATAATATATATCATATCAGTACAGCATAGATTCCTACAATATATGTATAGTTGTTAGACCCCAATCTATTACCAAATCGTTGTTCTGCTTCCAGTGTTAGAGAGTTTTTTTCTGGTAATAAAGAAGATGGAAACCCTTTTCTTCTTTCTCAGTTAGTCAACTGAATCCTCCAGACCTTAACACCGGAAAGAAACTCCAACTGTTTCCTAGACTGTCATCACCGACCTTCTCATCTGCCCACCACTCCGTTCTCACTACTTCTTCTGTGTTATCAAACTTGAACTCTTTGCTCGACCCTAGCGAAAACGTTCTCAACTTGTGACTCAGTTCGCTCTCTCTTTCTCCCCACGTTTCGTCACTCCATCGGTTTGTAGGTGAAACCGAAACCGCCTCATTGAAACCGGTTTGCTCATCTAAACCAACTCGGTTTAGCTTACTTGCGAAACAACGTGCTAAGTCTCCACACTCGAATGAAACTCTATGAGCAACCGTGACAGCTTCGTCGTTCCATGACGACCCGTGATCTGAATATCCAAAAACACAGCCTTCAAGTGACGTCAGATTCCCAGAATCAAGCTTTGAACCGTATCCTCCACCACCATCAGGAGTCAGAGCACCTGAACCTTGACCAGCAGGTGTGATGGATCCAGAACCGAATCTCGACCCCCATTTACGCGCTGTGAAGTCCTCAAACCCCAACTGATACGACTGAAACTCATACTGTTCAGCTGAAAAGTTTTGATTAACTCCTCCGCACCGTTCCAGAGAAGAAGTAAGTAACTGAGCAAAGGGAACTTCAGGGGAAGAAGGTGTTGCAGAACTCATCTGCCCTGACTCTGGAGGTGGCGTGAACGGCGCAGTGGATGGTCTAGTTGTGTAAGCAGAGTCTACAGGAGGAGTCACGGGTTGAGTTTCGTGAGCGTAAGGTCCAATCTCAAAGGCTGAAGACGGTTCGTTTAGGGAATATGTGTTGACGGTTAAGGAGAGTAGACCATGAGGAGTGTGGGACATAGATGGAGGACCTGACTGAAGAAACGATGCAGGAGATGAAGGAGGAGCTATGAAGGGAAGAAAAGTAGAAGTTGAGTTGCTTGAAGAGTTTTGGACTGGAGCCTCCGGAGCTGATCCGGAGGTAACCGGTTCGGGTACAAGCACCGCGTGGCCGATACGCTTGTTGTTCTTTTGTGATCCAAAACACCAGTACAAGCTCCAGCAGCTTCCCCATTTTTTCTTCTGAATTTCAAAAAAGAAAAAAAACAAGATTCTTGATCGGTTACAGACCGAACTATAACTACTAACTCTTCAAACAGACATATACTGTAATAAAGATCTCCTGTCGGAAAACGTAGGCAATTATTATATATTTTTATTTTTAAAACAGTGTGCTTATAGTTACCTGCACCGTCGAAGAGTGTGCTCTTGACTGGGAGGAGGAGAAGATGGCAGAAGCAGCGGCGCTCACCGTATCGATGCTATTGTTCACGTTTCTCATATTCTCTGACTTGTTTAGCACACAACTCTACCACTAGTTTCGATCTCAGTAATAAACGAGGAGGTAGATATTTTTCCAGGTAAAGATGAAAAAGGAACAATGATCCTAAAGAAATGTGAAATCGAACACGAAGGTGTATAAATAAGCAAATAATAAGGCTTTGAACTGTGATGACTCTTCTCTCTTTTTTTCATTCAATTCCCCACGAGATATTGCCACATCATCCAAATTGACGGTTTGGACTTTGGACCCACACGCTTCCATCTTTTAATTTCCCTTGTATTATTAAAAAAGTTGTGAAATAAAATAAATAAAAACACTAAAAAGGGAGAGTAACGCATACTAGTGAGTCCCCGATGCAGACAAATGGCTTTCTTTATTTGGATTTTCTCAAAAGGAAATTGAGTGACTAGAAAACCAAAAAAAAAATTGTGATATCAAAGATTATCCATAGTAATTAATTTACAAGGGATGACACTGAGGAGTGTCATTATGGTGGGCGTCGCGAAACTCGTGAGTCTGGTCCGCTCTGTGTGTCTTTCGTTGGTTCGCGATAATCTCGTGACTGACTTACACAAATTTAGTATTCTTCCAGGTATAGTATTTATTACCAACCATTCATATAGCATATGCATATATAGTTATTGCTACGGACACGGTCGTTCGTGTATGGAATGAATCTATTAAATGGTTTTCTCTTTTTTTTGCTTTTATTATGTAACTTTTCCTCTTTGAGTATAAATTATAAATACATCACTTTCTTATAAGAATATCACTTTTATCTTTTAAAGTTTTAAGCAAGGATATTACACCTTTTGTTGAATTAAATCCTATTAATCTCTTGTTATATTATTATGTGACAGATTTTTGGACACGATTTGCGCCAGTGTCCTCACTTCAAGTTCGTGCGATACTTGAATTTTGAGTGTCTGACCAAGTAAAACTTGTTTTGTTCAGTTATTAGCTGCTTACTCGTTTGCAGTTTTATATACGCTAATTAATTTGATTTCTTTTTTTCCTTAGTTGCTAATTTTGGTAGTTTTCAAAATTTAAAACATAACTAAAAAAACTCATTGGCTAGTTGAAAGACTACAAAAATACTTTACAATGTTCTTTCTAACTAGATTTATTGATTGTTGCTATTCAATAAACAGTGTCGTGGATGAGAAACTCGTTAGGCACTGGAACATAAACATGAACAGGAAGACGATGAGTGCTTTGGTCAATCGATACCGATTTTTGTTGTTTTATGATATAGTATTTTCAGTATTTAAACCAGTAATCATATAAAAAGCCACCAGCTAATTTGTGGCCTGGAATGATAGATTTCTACGTTAGTAAAAAGCTGGATCCCTTTCAATTTGATATATCTGAGGTTTTTATGGGAATATCTAAACTCAATTCGTCTTCGAATCGGATCCTGCATGTAAGTTGGTGTGTTTGGCAGATTTGTATTATCTTATCAATTTTGTCACAAATTTATTATGCATTTGTTTATAAAGCGTCCTAATGAAAAAAAATACGAATTTAGCTATAAGACGACTCTCTTGGTCCACAGAAATTTTTTTTGCCAAGATTCTTCTAAAAGGAGTCGATAATTACTTTGAAGACTTTTGAAAACAATTAAAAAGGTTTGTCACGTGAAGGAGTGTAAAGAGATTCTTCAGAACCTAATCGTTCGGTTATGAACAGCCTTATAAGCAACAACTTTTTTTTTTATAAGCAACAACTTGTTAACAAGTATATTAGTTTATGTAAATTAAGTATTTGATCTTTCTAAATGCTATTTGTTTAAATATATAACAAATGCACATGTTTCTACTACATCCTCTTTATATTAATTGAGAAATATTTGAAAATTGTAACCTTAATTTTGTATTAATTAAAAAAATAAACTCATCCTACGTAACACTTTTCTATGTCTTTTATTTCAATTTAGAACGATTATAGAGCACCTTATATAAATCATAGTTTTAAAACAAGGTCCGTTAGTCTCATATAAGACATATGAAACTAAATAACATATCAAACTAAATCTTCTATATACTTTTTCCTTAAATAAAACCTACGGAATTACCTAATGTGATTAAGATAGATATGACTATTAATAATTTTAAATAATAAAGATTTATTAACAATCTATATACTTTATATCATTTTTGTTTAATTTTTTTTTTTAAAAATAAATTACACAACTACTTCAATCATATAACAAAAGTTTAGATTTTATATATATATATATATATGTATTGTATTTTGAAATTTTTAAAACGAGTTTAAATTACTAAAACTGTTAAAAATCTCACATAAACTTTTGTGATCAAGGTCTAATTTTTCTGTAATAAATTACAATGATTATAAAATCTTATGAATAAATCATTTTATTTTAATAGGTGATTATGTTAATATATATATATATATATATATATATATATATATATATATATATATATCATATCGTATGAATAAATAATTTAATTTTAAACATAATTATAATTTAAAATTTAACTTAATTTTTTTTTATAAAATTATTATTTTTTCTTAAAAGTTAATTTTAAAAATATAATTTTCTGATATTATTAGACAAATAAATAAATTATATTAAATTAGTTTTGAAACTTTATATATTCTAAATGTAAATATTCTATCAACTGATTCTTAAGAAAGCATTAGGGAACTTGATAATGTTCAACCAATTAAGTCATGTGACACTCCATTTATTTTTCATCATTCGAACACTGAAAAGTATAAAAATATATTATTAGAATCCATTAAATTCTAAGTTTTAATCTACAGTTCTAATTATAATCGTTTCTGATCCTACGCTAGATAATTATATAAAAATTTCAAAAATTTCAAATACAATAAAAACAATCATATGTAAATTTTAAATTTGGCAATACTAAAATTTTATATTTTAAGTACATACACTCATCATGCGCTTCTTATCCTAGTAACAAAGTAAAACTAGGTTTAATCTATAAATAGAATAATAGTTTTATTTTTTGGTTCATTATTCTATTTTCATTCAAAAATAGAATAGATATGAAACTAAATTCAATTTTATCATGGAATTAATTTTTTTTTCTTAAATAGATTTTCAAAAATAGAGTTTTATATTGAAGATGTTCTTACCTGATATACCAAATTCATTCCTATTATAAGGCAAGTAAAAACACATGCTTCCTGCCACAATATATATATAACAAATTATAGGGCCACATTTGTATCACAGATTTTAAATACTTTCGAACTGTTTGTGTTGCTATTTATCATTAGAATTTATATAAAAAGCCACATAATTTTAATTTTGCTTTAGGCCACTTCAAGACGGCACTATGCCATACCTTTGGTAATGGAAGATCTTGGAAGATGTATGAATTAGGCTTCAAATGATCTGTGAATGGTTAAACTAAACCAATGCGACAAAACAAGATTTGAGAGGGTTGATTAATCGGTGTAAAGAAGAAAGATAGAAGAGAAGGCTTTGTGGTTATGTGCTAAGAATAGAGCGCACGTGTGCAGAGTGTAATGTTCTTTACGTGCGTGCGAACGTACGAATGCGACCCTTCACCTTTCTCTCTCGATAAGAAAGAATGAAAGATCGTCACTTTTCAGAGTACTCTATTTTACAAACATTATGCCAACAAACATGATAGATGCATAGAAAAATGGCAATGAATCTTTCTGCGTTAAGTAAACAAAATTCATAAAAACAAGCTTTCAAACATTTTCACTATACTTAGTCATGTAATTAACAGAGAAAAAACAAAGCAGCCACACCAATAAAACATGTGACAATTAAAATGCACTATGTAAGTGTATTTCATGAAATGATATTTACAATTTAGCAAAAATAAGTTGTTCATCAAATTTTGTAAGCTTCAACAGTTCATTTTTTGAAATGTTTTTCATCATTTGTAATAGCATAATTAACCAGACAAAAAAAACTATAGGTTTAGGTGTTTAGGTATCACTTTGGATTTGGTTTCAATTGAATTTCGGTTTTGCGAAGACATAAGGTTTTAGATCCATTCAATTATTTTTAATGTTTGGTACGAATTTGGTTCTGAGTTTTTTTGGCCACCAAGTTGAGATATTCTTGGTAGTACTAACTATATAAATGTTGTAACGTCTAGCCGTTCATGTTTAATCCCACTCACTCAGTTTGTGGATATCATCCCATGCAACAGAGTGTGCTTAATTTTTCGGAATTTAAAAAGTTTTGTTTACTGTTGTGATTACCACATACTCCCTCCGTTTTAAATTATACTAGATTTTGACCCGCGCTTGAAAGCGCGGAAATTTTTTATGATTAAAAATTTATATAATTGAGTTTTGTCTTAGTTTAAAGAATATTTTGATATAAAATCAGTTCACCAAAATTTGTGGTGATGATTATTTTTCATTAGTTTTAATTTCAGTTTTTATTTTTAGATTTTGGTTTTTGGTTTTTAGTTTTTAAGTTTCTACTTTTCATTTTCAGTTTTTGGTTTGAGTTTTTAATTTTTAAACCTGCTGGGTTAGTTTGAACTAATATTACCAACAAACAAATCTCAAATAATTGAACATCTAATTCAAAACTGAAAAGATGACAACAAATGTAAAAAAAAAAAATTTAAATAGTTTATTTTCTAAATAAACAAAGCAAAAAAATATAACATGTGTTTTCAGCTTTTGGTTTTAGATTTTAGTTTTTAGATTTGGTTTTTGGTTTTGCTTTACATTTTTTTAATCAGTAAATTATTTAAGAAAAATAAAACAATAAATTATTTAAAAGTTACCACTGAACTTTATCAAAACAAAGTGATTGTTATTTAGAATAAAAAAAATATATTAACATGTTTTAAAGTACATGATTTAAATAAATGATTAATAATAGATAATTTTGTTTTATTAAAAATATTAAATACCTTTTGGGTCTGAAAATAATAACTAATTTTTTGATCTTTTAAGGTGAAAAGTTTATTCAATGTTTTTAGAGTTTTTTTCTTAATAATAAGCCCAAAAACCAAACTATATAATTTGTTCAAAAAATAAAAGTAAGCCCAACAATTTCCATAAATAACCACTGGTTTAATTTAAGTATAATTAGTAGATTTTCATATTCCATATTTTGATGATATATATTCTTTTAGAATATTCCATATTTGTAGGAGAAAATATGTGTTTTTGATATACACATATATACCTACCATATTTTGAAGGTAGTTTACATTAAAGTCGTCTCTTTACATTAATTGTGTTGGTTTAATTTAAGTAATACGGTTCAATCAATTATATGACTTATATTATTTGTAACATTATAGAAAGGGTCCAAATTTAAATGACAACTTGTATCAGTATTACTCTGTTTTAATATAGTAGATGTCATTCTAGAGTAAAATTTTCGTTTCAAAATAAGTGTCGTTTTATAATTTCAATGCAAAATTTATTGATTTTAAATGTTATTCTATTTTTTCATTGGTTGAAAAGTGGTTAGATGTATAGGTAATTGTGTTTTTATTTTGAAATATATAAAATTAATTATTTTCTTAATCTGTGTGCAAAACTCTAGAATGACAATTAAATTGAAACGGATTGAATATTTTTTATTGTGTTTTGGTTTAAATCGCACGATACTATGAATCATTTTTCGATGAGGCATTTGTTATTCAATTATTCCAAAGCACATTTGACTCTAGAATTCTTTCATGATAAATGACCTAAAAAGTAAATGGATTTTATGACATATGCAATCAAATTTTGTAAACCTTCAAAATACATCACAAACCAGATGTTATAAATACTTACTTCGTTCACTTTACCGCGACTTTGACAATCACTTTGAAGACTTGCCTTATTTACGGTATGTGGATCATAAATTTACTTCTTTATTTACCTTTTGTCCCAAAACCTTGAAAGTTTCAACACTTTTTTTTGCTCTTCCAAATTTTCAATGCATGGGTCTAAATCATAAAATATATGACCTGAAATCATACTTGTGATCATAGATTACCATGATCGAAAATATGCTTATCCAGTTAATCAAGAAGCCAACTACATAAAGGTTCACTTATTCACACCTCTGGCTCTAGTTAATAGACTTGAACTATGAAAGTCTCGCTACGTGTATATACGAAATGGATAAGTAGATAGATACATATAATAAAGAAGCATACACTATAATTGTATGTTATTGACAAAATATTTACATCCAACTATGGTCGGTCACCCACTAGCAGTCACATGGTTATCTAGTAGACATTGAACATGATATAAAGTGACAAATATAAGTGGAATAATAAAATGGGAATCTTCATTCTCATCCTCATCCCTGAACAAAAACAATTCGAGCCTATGACCTAGGTATAGCTACTCCATTACATATATGGACACACATAGTTTTAAAGCGTGACCATAATGTGACAAATAGAAAATAAGTTCGCAAGATAATTAAGAAGTTGAGGAAAGTTATAATGATTGGTAGGGAGATAACTTGAAAAAAGGTTCCTGATTTTCCCCCAACATCACACATGCACACTTCCTCTACTCATCATCTTTCATTAGTTTCTTTCATTCTAATTATCTGTTTCACTTGTTCATTGATTGTGATATACTTATCTTGATTTTTCATTGATTGGGGACATGTTGAGTCACTGATAATTCGAAGTTAACATCTATTCTATTAAAATAGAGTCATTCTTTTTATCTACTGATACAAGTTGTCATTTAAATTTGGACCCTTTCTAGAGTATTACAAATAATACAAGTTATATAATTGATTGAACCGCATTACTTAAACTAAACCGGCGGTTATTTATAGAATAGAGTTTTGGGCTTATTTTTGTTTTTATGACATTTAATTGTTTGGTATTTGGGCTTAATATTAAAGAAAAACTCCAAAAAACATTAAATAAACTTTCCACTTTAATGGATTAAAAATCAATTACTATTTTCAGGCCCAAAATATTTAATATTTTCAACAAAACAAAATTATCTATTATTAATCACTTATTTAAATCATGTACTTTAAAACATGTTAATATTTTTAACCCAAAATATTTTTTATTTTCAACAAAACAAAATTATCTATTATTAATCACTTATTTAAATCATGTACTTTAAAACATGTTAATATTTTTTATTTAAAATAACAATCACTCTATCTTGATAAATTTTAATGGTAACTTTTAAATAATTTATAGATTTTAAAAAAATGTAAAGCAAAACCAAAAACCAAATCTAAAAACTAAAATCCAAAACCAAAAGCTGAAAACGCAGGTTATATGTTTTGCTTTTTTTTTATTACAAAATAAACTATTTCAAAAAATTTCAAAAATTATTTTGTCATCTTTTCAGTTTTAAATTACATGTTCGATTAATTGAGATTTGTTTGTTGGTAATATCAGTTCAAACTAACTTAGAAGGTCTAAAAATTAAAAACCCAAACCAAAAGCTGAAAATCAAAAATAGAAACTTAAAAACTGAAAACCAAAAACCAAAATTTAAAACAAAATCTAAAAATAAAATCTGAAACTAAACATTAATGAAAAACAACTATTACCACAAATTTTGGTGAACTGATTTTATCCCAAAACATTCTTTAAATTAAGATAAAACCCAATTACATAAATTTTTAATCATAAAAAATTTCTGCGCTTGAATTATATTTTTTGCTTTTTTATTACAAAATAAACTATTTAAAATTTTTAAAAAATTATTTTGTCATCTTTTCAGTTTTAAATTATATGTTTGATTAATTGAGATTTGTTTGTTGGTAATATCAGTTCAAACTAACTCAGCGTATCCAAAAATTAAAAACTCAAACCAAAAGATGAAATCAAAAATAGAAACTTAAAAATTAAAACCCAAAAAATCAAAATCTAAAAATAAAAATTGAAACTAAAAACTAATGAAAAACAATCATCACCACAAATTTTGGTGAACTGATTTTATACCAAAACATTCTTTAAATTAAGACAAAACCCCAATTATATAAATTTTTAATCATAAAAAAATTGGGTAATATCAGTTCAAACTAACTCAGCTAATCTAAAAATTAAAAACTCAAATCAAAAGCTGAAATCAAAAATAGAAACTTAAAAATTAAAACCCAAAAAATTAAAATCTAAAACAAAATCTAAAAATAAAAATTGAAACTAAAAACTAATGAAAAACAATCATCACCACAAATTTTGTTGAACTGATTTTATACCAAAACATTATTTAAATTATGACAAAATCCCAATTATCTAAATTTTTAATAATAAAAAATTTCCGCGCTTTTAAGCGCGGGTCAAAATCAAGTGTTGTTTATCTTCCGGAGCGTTACAACTAAAGTAACATGGGTTTTGAGATTTTTTTTTTTTTTTTGAAAATTTAGTTTGAGTATGTTCCTATGGAACACCATGTCAAATTGTATTGTTATAATGGACCAAACCCATTACAAAAGCAACCCAAAATACGAGATTAAGGCCCATATATTTTCTAAGAGAATAAATGAATAATAATAAAACCCTCTAAACCGTATGAGGAGCTGCTTCACATCAAGGCCCATACAATTAGCTTAACGCAAGGTCCAAAACATAGTGTAAGGGTATATACGTAAATAGTAATAATAATCAACGCAGTAACTAAACCCTAGACGTACTAGTATAAAAACAAACACATGCGCAGCTTAATTGCCTACGACGTCATTAACAATCTTTGAAACTTTTCTCGCTAGTTGACGTTATCTTCCTTCCCAAGCAAACATGAGACCTCCTCTAACTGGTGGTAAGAACCCTAGTCCGCCGCTTTTTAACTTACTTCTCTATTGTTTAGGTTTTGTTTCAGACAACAATGGAATCTTATTTTGTTAGTTTTTTCGGAACTCTTTGTGTTTAGCTAAACTGAATTGGGTACTGAGATATTAACTCTCTGCTATTTTTTTTTTTGTTCAGGACGTGGTGGTGGTGGATTCAGTGGTGGACGAGGAGGTAGCTCTGGAGGTAGAGGTAGAGGAAGAGGTTTTAGTGACCGTGGACGCGGCAGAAGCATGAACAGAGGTAGAGGAGATCAGCGTGGTCGCAGCAGAGGAGCACCAGGAGGACGTAGTGGAATGAAGGGAGGTAGCAAGGTGATTGTGGAGCCGCACAGACATCCTGGAGTGTTTATTGCAAAGGGTAAAGAAGAGGCTCTTGTCACTAAGAACTTGGTTCCTGGTGAAGCTGTTTACAACGAGAAGAGAATCTCTGTTCAGGTATATACTTAGATGTTTGTTTACCTCTTTTAGATGAAAGTCTTAATTGTTTTGTGATTGAATTTACAGCATGAAGATGGAACTAAGACTGAGTACAGGGTTTGGAACCCTTTCCGTTCTAAGTTGGCAGCTGCTATTCTCGGTGGTGTTGATAACATTTATATTGTAAGTAAATCTTGTTTACACTTCTGCTTGTGAGGAGTGTTCATGTATTGATTGTTTATGTTACAATGTAGAAACCTGGTGCTAAAGTACTGTACCTTGGTGCTGCTTCTGGAACCACAGTCTCCCATGTATCTGATCTTGTTGGTCCTGTAAGCAAAACTTACCCTCTATGTTTGTGACTGTTCTTACATGTTTGTTTGTTGTTGTTGCTTACAATGTTTGTCTTTGTGATTTTGTAGGAGGGATGCGTTTATGCAGTTGA
>CAKOAT010622932.1:147111-169324 GCA_932364175.1 Eruca vesicaria subsp. sativa
TTTTTTTTTTTTTTTTTTTTTTTTTTTTTTTTTTTTTTTTTTTTGAATTATACAGAGGTATCCTGGCCCCACATAAGTGGTCCAGACTAGCCACGTGTTGCCACATGTCGGTCCTCTGTCCCTGATCAGGTTTGCTTCTTTAATCAATTCATGATACTCTAATTCAAATTTTTGCTTCAGAAACTTTTGCTGTATAGCATTATTTTTTGTGCTTTGAGTTTAAAACGGTGTTCTGATGATGGCAAATGATGAGCTTACTTGGATTCCCCTTCAGATCATCATTGGGTGATGTAAACTCCAAGTTTCTGATGCTTAAGAACATCTTGTTTTCCCAATTCTTAAATATGGTTTCTTTAGTTGTTTAAAAAAAAGGTTTCTTTTCAGATTTAAGTATTGTTCTTAAAAAATAGCAATCTTCTGTACATTTTGCTTATGCCATTTTTGTTTTCAAGCAAAGTATCCATTTAAAAAAAAATCAGAATTGGTTTTGATTTTCCTGATTAGCTAAAGCTAACATATTTTATTCATATTAGTATTTGTCATTTGGCTTTTCTTGTTCAAATTTTCTAATGTCATTTTGGTGTCAAGTGTTGCTAAATGATCATATTATTATATTGATGTGATTATTGTATTTTATGTAATGTTGTTTGTTCTTGAAAACCCCATTAATAGGCTAGGATCGTGATTTTGAATGCAAACTTCTTCCTCAAAACAGGAGGTCACTTTGTTATCTCAATCAAGGTTAGTACCATTCCAAAACATTCATTCAACTTTGAACATTCTTTCCTCTATTCCAAAAACAATGTAGTTAACTTGTTATTTTTTTTTTCTTTATGCAGGCTAACTGTATCGACTCAACAGTTCCAGCAGAAGCAGTGTTTCAGAGCGAAGTGAAGAAGCTGCAACAAGAGCAGTTCAAGCCAGCAGAGCAAGTGACGCTTGAGCCATTTGAGCGTGACCATGCTTGTGTCGTTGGTACCTACCGTGCACCTAAGAAGACCAAGGCTGCTACTGCTGCTTAGAAGTTCACTCTTTAACTTAATTCAAGTTTTGCTTCTATCTTATTGTCTTTTGAATTTATAGTTTAGTTTATGTTTTTTTTTCCCACTAAATTCAAACTCTTTAACTTACTCAACTGGACCTGGCTTTTTAAAAACCTCTTAGTTTGAAATATGATTTGAACCAACTTTTTTATCCTTGTGGTGATGAATGTCATTGGTAAGATTCTTGAATTTGGAAACAATACAATTCTCCTTGAGCTATGATTTTGTTGATTGCAAGTACAGAAGTACTCACCAAGTACAAGTTGACTTGAGCTTCGCTGCAACCACCGTTCTCGCCAGTTAGACATTGGGATTTGTTTCGATCAAAGTAACTAATACAAGATTCCAGACTGGTTCTTGAACAGACAGAAAGACTACAAAGACTAAAAAATACTCTCAAGTTGTCTCCATGAAGCTCTGGGATGATTGTTAAAGTCTCAAGAAAATCTCGGAACCACCGTGGAATCAGAGGTACTGAGGTCTCCGTGTCTGTGGACAACACACCAAGACGGTCGCAGAGGAAAGACTGTTGGTGTATCAAAGAAGGTTAAGCGAGACTAATGCTGTTAGCTACTTCTTTATCGGATATGCTTCAACAGAACTGGTTTTGATGGTACTTGAGATGTTTAGAACTAGTCTTAACAAAATTAATTGCAAAGTAATAAAAAATGTTGTCAGAAGTGGGATTTGAACCCACGCCCTCTTTCGAAGACCAGAACTTGAGTCTGGCGCCTTAGACCACTCGGCCATCCTGACTATTTGTTTCAATTCCCATTGCAAAGGTATATATATTCGCGGTTTTTATTTCTTTCACACAACACTAAGAACATGGAAAATAAAACAATTTCTTAAGCAATTATTTGTTGGAAAAATACAAGTCTTGGATTCATAAGATAGTAAAGGGTGTCTTGAATTCTTGTGAAAATTTAAACAAGTTGGTTGGTTGATACATTCAAGTCACAAGAGAAAATGTACCTGACATTTGGAAGAAAAATAAGCTGGTTGATACATTCATAAAGTTGATATGTTTCAGTTGCATCTTTTCCTTTCATTTTGGAAGAAAATAACAAAACCACCGTTTGTTTACTTCACTGATTGAACAGTTTCCTACAGCCTAATAAAGTTTCTACTGTTGGGTACCAAACCAATGAGAGAACACAAACAAAAGCCGACGAGCTACATATTCATTTTCAAAGCTAAACAAAAGAGAAACCACAAAAATCATGCAATTAAATCCTTTGATGTTGTTTCTTTCCCTCCCCATTTCTTCATACGTTCCATCGTCTCTTCCACCTGTTGATCACAATTGTCTTTTGTTACTATACATTTTAATGGATCTCAATGAACAAGTGTATATGTTTGTGTCTTTCTTACCTCTTTATTCCAGTTTGTCTTGTACAGAACAACCATCAGTAACAATGTTTGAAGCGTTGTTCCTGCTATCATTCCAGCCCATAGTCCCTGAAAACGTTATATAAAAAAAAACACATTCAGGCGACCTGAAAGTTTCACTACTTCAGTAGATATTAAGCATGTTTTTACTTACCATAACTCCTAAGTTTGCTTTGTAACCAAGAAGATACCCAAAGGGAAGGCCAAAAATGTAGTAACATCCCAAGTTAATATAAGCCACTAGGCCTTGCCAACCACCTCCAATAGCCACACCTAATGATCAGATGAATAAACCTGTTATGATGGAAAACCTCTCTGGTGTTTTTGGTTTTGATGGAGATGAGATTTTTTTTTTAATAATTTTGATTTACCAGAAATAACTGGCTGCACGCTGTTAAGAACCATGGTTATACCAAGAAGATAAGCTAGCTTAGACACAGCTTGTTGAAGTTCTTTGCTGCTTGTGAAGATGCTAGCAAAATGGTCTCTAGCTATGATGATAGCCACCATAAAGACAAAACCAATGAGAAGAGACTGGAACACTGTCACATAGACAGAGTACTTAGCTGCTCGTGGACGGCCAAACCCAAGCTCATTGGAGACACGGACACTAACACAAGTAAACAACACATTAGTTTCATAAGTCTAACATACAATCACCTGAAAAATTTACTGTGATGGTACCTTATAGCAGCGTTTATTCCAATGAATAACATAGCCTCCAAGCCATTCACATTCATGCTGAAATGTCAAAAAAAAAAAATTAAAATCAAGCCGTGAGAAACTCATTTAGAGACACAAAGCATTGTTGGTGAAAGTGACTAACCATATAGAAAGTGAATCAACAGCGATAACAGCGTTGTCAAGACGACCAGTAAGAACAATGATACTCATCATATACCAAAGCTCAAGACAAAGCATAACAGCAGATGCAATGGAGAGTCTAACAAAAGCCCAAATCTCTTTAAAAGCCAACCAAGACAAGCCAGTCCATCCTTCATTACACCAACCAATCACATAAACAATCTGAGAGATCGCTGTTCCCCAATTCGTAATACTAAACGCCAAAGCGGCACCGTTTGTTCCCCAACCAAGCACGACTATAAACAGCCAAAGCATAGCAACGTGCATGATAAGAGCAATGAAACCAATCCAAGCAATGGCGATTACTTTACTCTGCGCTTGAAGGAACTTAGAGGTAGGGAAAGTGAAAGCCATTGAGAAAAGCTGAGGGATGGTTAGAAGAGTGAACTCTCCAGCTGCAACAGCAATCTCCTCTGCTTGACCAAGAAGTCTCAAGACTGGTGTGGCGAAGATGTAAATAGGAAGGAGGAAGATGCATGAAACAAACAAAATGATCCATGATCTCTGCATGTAAACTCCTAACATGTTGACTTGACCAGCTCCAAAAGCTTGTCCACAAAGTGTTTCAAGTGCACTTCCCATGCCAAGCTGCACCAAAACAAGTTTCATCAGGCTTTAACAAAATCTTTGACTATATGAACAGGGCCGATCCTGAGATTTTAGCGTATATAGATAATTTAATATAAATTTGTGCGTCTATGTAAATTATTTTAAAATGTTAGAGACTATAAGCCAATATTTTTTTTTGTTTATGTTCAGGGCCGGTCCTGAGATTTAGGTAAACTAGAGAAAGAGAGTACCAAGAAGCCGAAGGAGAAGGTGCCAATGACTGAAAGAGAGATGGAGACGGCGGAGAGCTCTATATCGCCGAGGTGGCCGACGAAGATATTGGTGAAGGAGGTAACACCGTACGAGCAGATGATGTTAAAACCAATGGGAGCAGCTATTTGCCACAGCTTCGCCGTCTCAATAGAAAAGACTCGCGTCACGTCGCTCAACGTCCTCGCGGGAGAGTAATCATCTTCTATCTCATGACCACCACCACCACCACCACCGTTCTCAAGAAGAGGCGTCGTTGGATCCATCTCCTCCACAGAGTCTCAAAACGTTGGCTCACTCACTAGCCTCTCTCTCTCTCTTTCTCTCTCTCCAAGTCTTTTATCTCTTTGAGTCAATGTTTGTTGCGAAATAATAGGTTTGGTTTTATATAACAAAGACGTTGGATCACACACTTCTCTCTACCCTTCGTTTTTTTTTGTATACTTTCATATAATAAGGAAATATATATTTATGTTTCAAAAACAAAAAAAGGAAATATATATTTAAATTATTATCACCACAAGTCAACTATCCATGACTCAGTTTATGGAAAATTATCATTTCCTGCCCAAGAAAAAATTGGATGATTTGAAATTATAATGTTTTGACTGCGTTGGTTGCATAGTAGCCTTTAATTTGATATTATAACAAAAAAGGAGTTAATATTCTCCCACAAAAAGGGGAAGAATGGCCTTTATTACATATTTACTATAGTCTAAAATAGGATAAAATTTAGTAAAAAAGGGATAAAATCATATTCATCCATTATTTATAGAGCAGAGATCTTTTTGTAGTATGTTTAGAGTTTGGGAAGGACGATAGTTAATGGAAAAGAGAAAGAAAGTGTAGGAGAAACTTACTTGGAAATGGGATGGGGGTAGGTGAGGCTAACCTGTGGTGTATGTGCAACGACGTTAGGCATATGAATCAAAAATTCATAAAAGAATCAACGAAAGAAACGAGAGAGACATGTTGGCGTTGTACCTCTCTTTAATGCCACTTTTCTGTCAAACGACACAAAGCATTTACTAGGGATAGGGATAAAAAACTTTGGTACTCCCCAAAATATAAAATGTTTTGCATAAACACACATAAATTGAGAAACTTAACTTCTTAAAAATAATATTATTTTCGTTTCAGTTTATTTATTGTTGTAGAGTAATTTAAAAAAAAAATTGTCTTAATAATGTTAATACAAAATTTATTAATAATATTTTTTGTTTATCTTTCTATTGATTGAAATATGATTAAATTATATAATATTTTTTTTTGAAATATACAAATTAAATATTTTTTTAATTTGTATGTATAAACCTTAAACGAGATTAAAATAAAACGTAAAGAGTATTACAACATCTTATATTTGGAACATCAAATCTTTTCAAAACATCTAGGGGTGGGACGGATCCGGATATCCGGAAAATTTGAATTATCCGGATCCGGATCCGGAGGATCTGTGATTTTAGTATTCGGATTTGGCTTTGTGTCTTCCGGATATTCGGGCTTCGAATATTCGTCAAGATATTGTAATATCCGTAGGTATTCGGATTTGGATTCGGAACCGTAAAAATAATTAATTTTTGTAGAAAAATCAAAAATTCTAAAAATAACATAAACTAAATATTTATGCATAATTTATGAATACATATATATAACATATAATAGTATTAATATAAAATTAGAATAATTTTTAACTTATTTTATATACAAATATTAATATATCAGATATAATTAATAATAAAGTAAAAAAGTTAATATATTTTAAAAAATATGGATCTGAATCCAGATATTCAGACCTAAAAATTTAAATTATCCGGATTCGGATTCGGTTTGCACGGATCCGAGATTTTACTATCCGGATTTGAATCCTGGTACCTCCGGATATCCTAATTCCGGAACGGATCCAGAACGGATCTCGGATCGAATCCGGATCCCGGATAAAAGTTCCAACCCTTATCATAGTTAATATATGGAACAGAGAGTGTATTAAAGAGAAATCGTATGAGAGTTGTTAATAATACATTTACTATTCCATGGTTAGTGATAGTATTTAGCAAGTGCCACGTATGGCTCCCATGCGCTCTCATTCGGTGGATTCTACTTTGTGAGATGGTGGATGTGTTATTATTTTTTTGAGTTCAAAGGTTTGGCTTATTGTTTCTACTGTTATCACATGATATTTGTCCTTACTCCACAGTGTTAAAAAATAACTTTCATGTTACTAATTTTTAAACTATTCAAGTTTAAGCGTATTTAATTCTAAAAAAATTATCTCTATATAAGTACTTGAAAAAGTAAATGCATTTAACTACAATAAATAATTAAACAAGTATTTTAAACATTTACACACACCTTATCTTATACTAGAAATTGGTTGTTACAGTTGTCCATTCAATTTTAACTTGTAAGACAACGTTCCACTTCATGCTGGTAGGCAATAACAACGAACAGCATATACATTAAGGTAGGAGAATTCGGTCAAAAGAAGCACCAACTTTGCATGAATTGTCAAAAGAAACCTGTACTCGAGTCTGGTCAAAAGAAACATAAACTTTTGTTGACTTTATTAGTTTATTAAGAAACTTACGATTGACTCGCCATTTTAACACACCGTTAACGAGCAGTTAAGATGGTGTAAACTCGGGAGTTAATTATTGACGTTAGGATGGAACGACGTCGTATTCAATTGAGATGAAACGACGTCATTTTAAGCAATTTGAAAATAAAAGACGTAGACCTCTGGATTCAAACCCGAGTTGATTGGATCAAATGGCAGGTTAGTTTACCACTGGGCTAATGACATATTTAATGTATCTACTAACACATTTACTTATATTTAGTACTGGTTGAATATAAAAAAAATTCTATAAAAGATTTTAAAAAATCCTTAAAATTTCAAAAAAATGAAAATAAAGAATTTTTTATAAAATTAATTTCGAAATTAGAATTAAAATAATTTTCTTTTAAAAAAATCAGATGGGTACATATAAAATTTTATTTTTCTTTCAATGTATCTATTAACAGATTTATTTATATTTGGTACTGATTGAATATAAAAAAATTCTATAAAAACTTTAAAAAATCTAAAAAATGAAAAAAATAAAGAATTTTTTTATAAAATTAATTTTAAAATTAAAATAAAATCTTATTTTTCTTTAAAATAAAATTATGGAAGATTTTTGATTTTCTTAAAGAAAAATAAAATTTTATTTTAATTTTAATTTTCAAATTAATTTTATAAAAAGAAAATTCTTTATTTTTTTATTTTTAAAATTTTTTATAGATTTTTTTATATACAATCAGTACCAAATATAAGTAAATGTGTTAATAGATACATTGAAAGAAAAATAAAATTTTATAAGTACCCGTCTGATTTTTTTAAAGAAAAATAAAATTTTATTTAATTTTAATTTCAAAATTAATTTTATAAAAAAATGTTTATTTTTCATTTTTTGAAATTTTAAAGATTTTTTAAAAGTTTTTATAGAATTTTTTTATATTTAATCAGTATCAAATATAAGTAAATATGTTAGTAAATACATTGAATGTGCGACTAGCCCAATGATAAATTACCTTGCATTTCATCCAATCAAACGTGGCAATTCGTGTAAATTTGGTGTTTTTTTTTGCCGAATTTTCGTTAAGGTAGGAAAGTTGCTTAATCCTTCTAGAAGCCAAAGAAGTGAGTTACGTAACGTATGGGTTGGATGCATTGGTCACTAATATTGGAAGAAGAGTCCGAGAAATAACCTTTTTTTTTTCCTTTGGGGTGTTTCTACGGAAACTACGACATGGTCCAGCTTTCGTGATCTTCGTCGTCCCTACTGTGTTTAATTCTCTGATTCCTAATTTATAACCTTTTGTCATCAACCCAAACATACAGTTCATCATCATCATCTTAACTTGTGAACCGAGCCCATACAGTTCACCAAACGCCAATCCTAGCCAGGAAGAAACGTACTCTAATCATATTGTGCTTTTAAGTGACATTAGATGGGCCAAGATTTCGTAATCCAGTTATTTCTTCAAAAATATAGAAAAATAGTTATCTAAAAAAATACATTATGTTGTTGTCCAAGAAAAACATTATGTCTATCTACATTAAAAAAACATTGACCATTTACAAAGTGTTGAAAGTTTCTTATGAGATAATAGATTATATTCCCTTCTCTTCCTTTTTCCTTCTTCACTACTTTTTCTTTTGAGAAACTTAATGTTAATGAGAATCTCTACCACTATATATACTCCTAAGCCCTAAGGTCATCTTTGATGAGAGGTTCAAAGAATTGATAAATGCGAAGAGAAATTGTATGTACCAAGAGAAATTCTATTTTAGTTATGAGACAGGCCCGCGTACAGACTCGATTCTGAACAATTGTGAGTTGGAAAAAAAAAATTGGACTATTTATATATAAAAAATGGAAAAGGAAGTTGGTTACACTCTCGAATCCAATACCACTTGACACTAACAATAAACCAACTACTATACTGAAAATTTTGTTGAAAATGAAAGTCGAAAATTTTGATATTCTAAGTAGGACCAGAAGCACATGCGTCTTGAGCTTGCACATGCCTTGTATTTAGTGATTTGACTTTGTAAAAATAAATCAAACATAATCATAAAACTTAGATATTGATATTTTTATGGAGAGACTTGTGTAGTTTCTCATGAATGCTCATGCTTGTTAAGTGGTCTAAAGATCCAAATTAAGTGAAGTGATTCAGGAGGTTTCTGTTACTCGTAATCTCAAGTAAAAAGTGACATGTCTGTTAGTTTTCACTTTACCCTCATGCTCCACTTTACCAATGCATTCATAAGGTTTAACTGTATAACACCATTGGAACCCAACTCTTTCAGTACATGTTTTGCATATAGTTAAGAGCAGTAATACAGTAATCAACGATGTTTCAGTGACCAGGCAAGTCTCAGTATATGTTTTGTATACAGTTAAGAAATTTTGTGAAGGTACTGTGATATAAGATAACAGTAATACAGATATGAAGAGTTTGTAGCATTGTATGATGAATACAACTACATATGTCAATGAAGAAAACAAAGTAAATAAAGAAGAGCAAATCTCACACCATAGCAACCAAAAGAGCTTCTGAAATAATCAAAACATTTAGTTATCCATTAAACAAGAAGGCGTTCCCGTCACTGTGTTCAGATATCTGTAGCAACGACACAACCTGAGTAGCAACCAACTCAGCTGATATTATTCCCATGTTGTCACTCCTGAGTGGCCACCAGTTACTGTCTCCTCCTAATCCATAACCGTTTGACACAAACCCAATCCCTTGAACCGCATAGCTTCCACCTCTAAACATATCTATCTTGAAACCCTTTTCTCCCCCAAGCATCACTCGAGATGAATCATCATCATCAGAATCTTCTCCCAGTAGGACGTGAAGAGCAACAGTTTCTGCAATAGCAGCACCTTCTTGATCTAACCTCTGTTGTTCTTCAAGTTTCTTCTGCTTCTTCTTCTCAAGCTCAGCCTTTATGGCAGCAGAAGTAGCAAGAGCTTTCTCAAGACGTCTCTTCTTCTTCTCAGCTTGTTTGACACGATCAAACTCATCTTTATCATGTTTCTTGCTCTTCTTATCTTTTCTAGCTACTGGCTGAACTTGCTTGAACACACATTGATCCATAATTGCTTCCTTATAATATATCTATAATTCTAACTAAACAAAATCGTAGAGGACATTGATCTCAAGAACTACTACTACTACTAATACATCCACTCTGGTATATAGGATTACCTCATTGTTCGGACAATACAATCCCAAAAAGAAACAACAGGAGACAACTGAAGAGAGACGTTGTAAGAGTTTGAAGACATAACATTTGGGATCACTCGTCCTCCTTTCCCATACCCTTTAGACTCTCCCATTTTCTGCATTGACAATTTGATTAGTTTAAAAGCTGCAACGGAGAAACACAGAGAAGCCTATGCAGAATAACATCAATCCTAAAGCAGAAGCATATTTTTACTAGGCCAAACAAACAATAGCATTTATAAGAAGCTAACAGTTCTACAAACCAATTGTATTAGTTACTACCACGAATTGTTGTGTTCAAGGGATCATATCCTAACCTAAGGAAATAAAAAAGTCAACGACTATATAGATTTCAAGACAAGTCAACAATAACACAAGATACTATCTAAAAGCCTGATCATTTTGATGAATATGGAATTCCTTAATCACCAAACTTCAAGAACTCATATAAGCATACAAAGAGCATGCCATAGATAGAATGAAACAATTAAACCTACAACTTCCACGACAATTCTTTAAACATGACAAACAATTAACAAAAGGTTTTAAATTAAATCTGATAAGAGGATTAGCAAGTTTCGCATAAGCATTAGTTTCAGTCTTGTAGCTTACTTAACAATTCTGCACTAGAGGTTTACAACAACTCTCATTGATTTTTGAAGAGGTTGGGAGGTTGTTTAATTTCCCTCTTTATTGGTAAGGTTTTGTATCCATCAGGACTACTTCAAAGTGGAAAAATATAAGCTTGGAAGCAGGATTGACTTTATAAATGAACACTATCTAAAGTGTCTTAGTTAAGACAAGGATAGAAAAATAAGCACAAAATGTAAAAGTTATTATAATTGTCCTATGTTTTTTTTTACCATAGGGATGATAGGTGAACCGACCGGGCTTATGGAAGCAGCATTGCCTTAAATACGAATCATAAGATTTTCTAATTAACAAAGTGGACTGATATAAAAATACAGGTGCATATTAGAAATTGCCCTATACTTTTTTGGTCTTAATAATGGATCCAGATTCCAGAGATGAACTGTCTTTCTTGCCAATAGGAAACTGAAAATTGAGGATTTTGAGATTCATTGGGGTTGAATTTGAAACAGATTCAAAATCCTTTCCTTGAAAGCTTTTGCGAGATCAAGATCATAACATCATCTTGAAATAATTCCCTAAATATTGCATTAGCTTTTCTAAGAAAACAAGAGTTTCATTTTTGCTTTCCTATGGTCTTCGTCATGCTTGTATTGCAAGAAGTGGTCTTTGGTTAGTATTTATTGATTCGACCAATGGTTTCATCCGGTTTGTTGGTTTAAACTGGTTTGACATCGTTTCATCCGGTTTGTTGGTTTAAACTGGTTTGACATGGTTCATCCGGTTTGTGGGGTTAAACCTATTTTACATAAGTAACTTTCACTCAGGCTTTGAACACTTTGACGCGTAAGAATTATTAAAAAAAAATTTGTATTAGTTTTCAGTTAGTTTAAGTGTCACTAAGACACGTATCAAAGTAGGACACCTTAATTAGATTGTTGTGGATTGAAACATAAACTCTGTAAAGCGCGTTTATCTCATTTTGGTTACGTTAAAAAATTATAATCGTCACTTTGGTCGGCGACTCGGTGGAGTGGCCACAAGGCTTACCATTCGTCCACGAATGAACTTACACTTTACACCAACTAAAAAGAAATATAAAACATAAGACTTTCTAAACAAAATGTGTAATTTTCTGGATTACTTATTGATTAGTGCGTTATTGGTTATATTGGAGTTTCTTAGTCAAAAGCGTATCGAACTTCCTATTTGTGTAAATAGCATCTATTGTTTTATATCGCACGTTTTATGTCATTATCTAATTATGCGTTCACGCCACCTCATCCTCTCTCGCTTTCACTATCTAGATTACGAATAATCAAATAATTTGTTCTCCTTTGTCTCTCCGGGTTTAATTGGATAGTCTCGTGAGAGTGTACATAATAATTTCCACTTAGCATGATGAGAAATTACAGTGATGTACCACTTTTAGTGGAATAAAAGTGACTTAGTTCTGTGGAACAGACTAAGCACGAAACACGTATCCATAACTTTCTCTTTAAAGAGTCATTTCCCTTTTTATGATCTCACCCGCCAAGTTACTTTTAATATATAAAGAGACAGCACTAACATAATCTTTGACTGTACAATGGTTACGACTTATACTGTTTAGCTTCAGACGTGTCTTCTTACTCCTTTTCTATATTCACATGCTATATTCACTCGCAGAAGCTTCTGAAAATTGAAGTGCAAGATTTATTCCAGTTCCATAAATGGTCAAAATATATTATTTAATTTGCATACTGTCTTAATTTGTGAGCTCTCCTTATTCATCTTCTATCTTTGCATGTTATACTCACTCACAAATGTCTTAATTTACTTTCTTAAAATAAGTGATTGCATGCTCCAATTTGATTTCTAACCTTATCTTTATCTTATAAATTATGACGTTACACGCAACGTTCGATGGGCCATCTTCCGCAGGATCGCGTAGAAGCAGCCATACTATACTGTGAACGTAAGATTATATAAACTTATAACCTAAAGAAGAAAATTCCAGAAGCATCAATATACAGGTAGATGTCAATTGATTTGGCGTCTATTAGATAGGAAATAATATTTAACTTGTTGAAAATTAATTTGTTGGTTGCAGTCTTGCATGCATACGCAAAATATTGATAAGTCAAATACATTTCAGTTTTTTCGGAGAAGTAAAAGATGTATAATGCTCACCTTGTTCATATTCATTGAATCATTGTAAGGGGTCGTGATCAGTATTTCTAAAATTATTAGTCGGATTAGTATGTTTATAATAATACTAATCAGCTTAGTTAATTGTATAAGACCTACTTTTCTAGCTTTATGTTCGACTGTCGTTTATATTATGGGTGATTGCATAAGATTGATCATGTGAAATCTAGGTAATGAATTATAAGGTAAATAAGTCATAATTATCCTAATTCTATAATTTTAAAAAAAATCAAAACGGCATATATGATTTATAAACATCGACCGTTTTTCAGATCATGACAAAAGACCAAAAAAAAAGAGAGAATATAAAACATGTTTTTAAGTAGTCAAGAACTCGACCCGGAACCCGAACCCTTTTTGTATAATTTGATTCTCCGACTAATCTCCTTCTCTAACTCTTCATCTCCTCCAACTTCTTCCAACTCCTAGAATCACCACCAATTCATAATGTCAAAAATTAAATTATTAAAAGGCAACATAACAAAGAAGCTATAGGCTATAGCAAGTCCAGAAACTTGCCTTTGGTCCAAGAAACAGTCCATATGGCACACCATCGAATTTTTCAGTGTGATGTAGCTGAAATAAAATCATGCACAAGATTACAAAAAATCAAATTTAATTTATAATTAGGAATGATCCCACAAAGTGTTATATCATGAAATGCTCCTACTATTTCAAAAAACATTGTTTTTATTTTTATTTTATTTTTATTTTTAAAGCCAAAAAATATATAAACAAAATTATTTCTGTTTTGGGAAAGGAACCGTTTATACTTTTTTCAACACTTTAATTTGTAGTTGACCGATAAGTCAATGGAGGTAGTAAAAGGTACCTGGTGAGCGGCGGCGACCTTCCGGAGATAAGGGACGTCGGCGATGGGACCTACAGGGAAACGCTTGTGCACCAAACCATCATGGACAAACATGTAGGCGATCCCAAACACCGTTATTCCAAGTCCCTGTAACAAGGAAAGAGACACAACATTTATAGCAAAAAGGCAAACGCGGACGCAACATAACGGCGTTTTGAGCCGAAAACAAAGCAAGCCACCAATCTTATGGTATTAATGCAACCAACGAATCATTTTTGTTATCACATGAACCCAAGATCCCGATGTCTTTTATTAAAATACATATACTTAAGAGACAGAAAATCTTGAAAGAGAGATACGTTTCTTTAAGCCTATGTCCACAGAGAATAAAATACTAATTGTTTTGACCTTTAGTATCAATAAAAAGACACCGAAATATGCTAATATTAATACTAATATTTTGGCCTAACCATATAGAAAGTTCATTAGAATAGTAGTTGGGTATAGAGAGATGACATACGGCGCCAAAGCAGAGACCAGGGACGAGTCCTTTATTGAAGAAACCATAAGAGAGGAGACCAATCGCAGGAACAGCGTTTATAATTGCAAACACATCGTTCAACTCAAACGGCCCTTCTCTCGGTTTGTGATGTGACTGCCCCAAAAAAAAAAAAAAATCAAAATAAAGCAGCTTGAGATTGAATACTCACACAGGGATAGAACTGAAGCTAACCTCATGCATGTTCCAAAGAGAAGCGTGCCATAGAGCTTTATGAGCCCATCTTGCCCAAAACTCCATGCCCACCTGATACGCAAATATATTCACTGATTCAACCAAAGTTTATGTATGCGTTTAAAGAAGATTTGGATATTGTTTGAGTACTTACAGCAGCACCAACAGAGAGGGCAAATGTACCAAACATCTCTGACATTGGGATCGCATCTCCCTGATTCATTTTTGTAACCAAAAAAAAAAACCATTATGAAACTTTCAAATAAAATTGAGTTTTTTGTTATTTTTTTGGTTATTACCTCCATTTGCCAAGAGAATCTATAGTAAACAGCCATAATGGCCATGGAAGTGATACCAAAGCTCGACATCACAGCTGCTATAAGATAAGTGAACCTCTCAGACTTCTTCCTCTCCAACTTCTCAGCCAAACGCAACGCCAAGAGTTCGGGATCTATCGCGTTGGTGCTCTCGAGTCTCTCATCGTTATCAAGGGGAGAGCTCTGTCTCCGCGGCTCAACCACGTAGCAGACCGAGAAGCCTTTAAATCGGAGAGAGGAAGGGAGTCCGGTTAAGGATTTTGGGTGGTGTAAGCGGAAGTTTGAGGAGGAGGAGGTGGAGAAAGAGCGGTGGAGAGGGTTGAATGTTATGGTGGTTGAGAGACCTGACGCCATGGTGAAGGAGGAGTTACCTGGTGACTGGTGGTTCACCTTTTATGCGAGGGAGAAAGAGATGTGGTGTATATGCAGTGAGGTCTAGGATTTTGGATTTGGGTCTTTTTTTTAATTAAATATATAGAACAAAAAGACACTTTGGAAATTAAGTAAATACAAGTGAAGGACGGTTCTGTTTCGTGTAATGAAATCTCCCTTCCTCTAGTCTTTGTCCTCCACTAATCTTACCCAACCTTTATTTAATTATATTAATTATATTTTCTGCCATTCTATTTTCTTTTTCGTGTCAATTGTCTAATTTTAAAATGTTTAATTTACCACAATATTGACTTTCACAAAATATTAAATGTCAAATCTTGTAAATTTTGACAGTCTTAATGTCTACTTAATTGTTTGTACTAATTTTAAATGTTAAATCACAATACTAATTTACACACATGATATCAGAAGAAATTCATATAATTACGCAATATAAAGAATAAACATATATTGAAATCTTGTGAATCTCTACTGTCTTAATGTCTAACTAAGTGTAAAAGACATTGGGATGTTTTCAATAGTTAATCAAAAGATTTAGTCAAAAAAAAAAAAAGAAATCAAAAGATTATGGGGTGATTTGGTTGGGATGTAATAAGTGATTTTATCTTTAATTTATATTTACAATCTTAAAAGTTACCAATCCTATTTTATCTAGTTTTTAAAATTAAAGTAAAACAAATTTAATAATGATAGCAGTCTTGTTTTTTAAAACATTATTTTATAAGTGGTAGAAAAAAATATTGATATAAGAATAACTTTTTATTTTTATTACTTTTCTGATTTAATTCTTAAAGTTACATCTGCTATAATTACATCAAATGAATTGATAGATAAAATTTTATCATAACTTTTTATGTGTACGTAAATGTAAACTATGTAATGAAATCTGTGGGTAAATTAGTATAAAAGACGGGAAGGAAAGACAAAAAAAAAGGAAGGAAAGCAACAAGTTACATCCATTCATGAGGCTGATGCTGAGATAGTGTTGTGCATATGGGTCTTCTTTACGTGTCATATCTCCATTGGTTCTCAAAATTCCTCGTAGTATCTTTGTCTTTCGGTATATTTACTTATCATTTTTTGTTGGACCACCATAAAATGTAATAGAGAAAGATACAAAACTAGTAAATGCAACTTGGGCTATAGGTTACACATTCCTAATGTTAGGATTGTTTGGTACATGTTAGCCTTTCGTTACAACTGTATACATGCAGAACCTTAGACCATCATTAACCTAACTAGTTGCATACTCCCCGCGCAAGCGCGGGGTCGGAATCATTATGTTTGCGTATATTTTTTTCGATTTAGTGGTTTAGTGGATTCTTCTAATGACACCAAATATTAAAGAAATTGAAAGAATATAGTAAGAGTGTAAAGTGAAAATATTGTATATCTAATCTGTTAAATATTATTTATATGCGAAGTAAGGTTTATAGGAACAGTTAGGTTATAATATAGTTTTTAGTGTGTAAAAGTAGGTGTCTATTTTTTTTTTTTTTTTGCTATAAATAGTTTTTATATCGTATGTCAAAATTTGATATAATTATATATTTATAGTATTTATATTTGTATTAAACGATTTATCAACTTAAAAATAACCTTAATTAAGTTAATATTCGTTGTTTAAGTTTCATCAGATAGGTTTTTATAATGGTTTTTTGTAAGTTTGGGATTTGTTCATACAGTAGAACCTCTATAAATTAATACTCGATAAATTAATAATCTCTATAAATTAATAAATTTCAATGGTCCCAACTTGGGCTGGTGTAAAATATGACACAAATCGATAAAATAATAAGATAATAATATTTTTAAAACTACCATGTAAATATATGGTCCCACTAAAATCATAAATTAATAATCTAGCTATATATAATTTTATATAAATACAATCTAACATTATATTGTTGGTTTTATATTTTTTTGAACATTTCATTATATTTTGATAATATTTAGTTAGGGATTTTATATTTACTATTAAAATACTTTTATTTTTTAAACATTTCAATATATTTTGCTAATATTTAGTTAAAATATTTCAAAAACCATGTAACAATTTCATGAAACATAAAAATATACACCAAATAAGATAATAAAACAATATAAAAGTCAAATTTACATAATGTACATATGCTAAAACAAATATTTTATTTTATAAATAAAAATGGAAATTTTTTTAAAAAAATCTAAATAAGGAAACTTTCGTAAATTAATATCTCTATAAATTAATAAAATTTCAAAGTCCCAACATTATTAATTTATAGAGGTTTTACTGTAAATGATGTGGCATTTTTATCTACGGCGTCATCGAGGAATCTATTCGCCGAAGTCTAGAGTCGGTGGTGAGGAATGTTTTCAATGAAATTATAGTAGTTATTAAAATGTAAGAGAAATTACAAATTCATTTAATAAATAACGAAAAATACTTAAATTTTGTTGTTTATTTTATTTTATTTCACATACAAATTTTTTGAAAAATATTAGGAATGAGTTAAATGTTATTTATATGCGAAGTAAGTTTATATGAATAGTTAGGCTATAATATAGTTTTTAGTGTGTAAAAGTATGTGTCTTTTTTTTGCTGTAAATAGTTTTAAATCGTAGGTCAAAACTTGATATAATTCTATATTTATAGTATTTATACTTGTATTAAACGATTTATAAATTTGAAATAAACCTTAATTAAGTTAACATTCGTTGTTTAAGTTTCATTAGATAGGTTTTATATAGTTTTGTTCATAAATGATGTGGCATTTTTAGTTACGGCGTCATCGACTGTGGGAATCCATTCGCCGGAGTCTGAAATCGGTGGTGAGGAATGTTTTCAATGAAATTATAGTAGTTATTAAAATGTAAGAGAAATTACATATTCATTAGATAAATAACAAAAATAATTAATTTTTGTTGTTTTTTTTATTTTATCTCACATACAAATTTTTTGAAAATATATATTAGGAAATATGTGCAATGATTTCACTTTTTGAGTTCTTAATCTATATTATTCAAGCCTCATTAAGCCATCCACGTAGTTAGCCGCGTGGGATTCACTTTTTCTTTGGTCGGTTCGTTTTTGGATTCATTTTTTATTATTTTTGGGTTGAACTATATTATAATAGGATAATTTTAAGGCTCTTTAAGCCATCCGCGTAGGCAACCGCGTGAGACTTGCTTTTTTTTTGTTCGTTTTTGCATCCATTTTTAACTATTTTTAGTTTGAACTCGTTAAGCTTTAGGGTTCATCCAACTATTTTGATCTTTAAAACAATAAGTCATTAAAAAAATACATAAAAAACTTATAAACAAAAAGCCCATATGATAATAACCCAAATATAAAATCAAAAATAAATGATGGCTGCGTGGTTTGAACCCACGATCTTGTATGCTTTATTAGACACCTTATACCACTTGGCTAAAGTGTATTTCATTGTTTGTAATCATCTTACTAAGACTATAAGTTTTTAAAACATACCTATAGGACCCACAAAATTGCTGATGTGGCGCATTGTGGAGCCTAGAAAGTGTACTATTATAATATAGATTTCTTAACTGAGATTCTTAATTTCAGCTAATAGACGGTTCTTAACTTTTTAAAAATTTTAAATAAAAAAGCTAAAAACCATCTCTTAAATAAAGATATATAAATACCGATTTTTAGTCGAAAAGTGTAAAAAAAAAAAAAGTTGACAAATTATATATAAATTAAGAATCCCGACTAAGAGACTGGATTTAATCATGCTTAACCATAACGATCCGTATATCTGACTGGTTGTACCTGACCAGTCCCCGTTACTACCTGACCCGAGACTCAAAATCTCATGTCCCTAGAAAGTGATTTATTACCAAATTCAAGGGACCGGACGAGATTTATTACCAAAGAGGCGTCTTGTCACCGTCCCATGCAATCAGATGCCATTCAAGACATCAATACTCTCTATATAGTCCACACAAGCGTTACAAAAGATACAAAACTCTGAACTTATGATATTTCATCTCTTACACTATGGCCAGATTTCACCAATCCTAGTCTACAAAATAGTACATCGAAAAAAAGAATAAAAAGATCAAATGAATGAGACATGATGCCTCTTTACCCACCACTCATATAACAAGGCTTATACTGAAGCATTTCCATTAAGGTAAACAAGATGAGAGTTCCACTATTTTTAACTTGGGACTCCAACAAAACAAATACGTAATGATTTTAAGAACACCAAAAAACGAAAGTCAAGTACGCTCATAAAATGTATCAGGCTAAGAACAAAACACCCTCTCGCGTCACCTTTGACCACTGAGGACTTATCAACCTCCCATGGGTCTCTTACCCCTCGGTTTTTTCTGCCCTGATTTACCCCCAGTGGCACTCTTCTTCCCCTTCCTACCAGGCTTGCCTCCTCCACGTTGCCTAGCATCACTCTTCATCCTCCTATCCACTCTCTTCTGTCCTTTCCCAACCTTAACACCAACACCCTTCTTCGACACAACCAGCTCTTTCTTTGGCTTCCTCGGCTCTGCCGCCTTCTTATACAGCTTGTCAATCATCTTATCCTTTGAACGGTCCGCTATATCCGTTTTGTCGGATATCAAGTTCGCCTTCTTCCTCACCTTCTCTAATCTTTTCGCTGCCGCTCTCTTCTTCCTCGCCTTGGCCTCTGCCACCTTTTTAGCTGGACGAGCGTTGATTTCTCTGAACTGAGCCTTCATCGCATTGATTTCTTCTTTTGTAACGGGTTTCATCGGTTGTCTGTGCTGCTTCTCGTCGTCCAAAAACCATTTGGGTAAAAAGCCTTCGTCACCATACATGTACTTGTTGTAAGCATCGTCGAGCATCTCTTCCCTCTGCTTCTTCCTTAGCATTTTCTTGGCGCAGGCCAATATCTCTGCTTTTGTATGAACGTCGTCGTCATCTGAGGATGAATCAGAGTCGGAATCTGTGACTGGTGCAGGGACAATCTCGAAATCGTCTTCCTTCTTAGAGCTAGCGAGTGAAGTCTGTTTACCAGACAACACGCTTGCTTTCGCCGCCTTCTTCTTTGACTTATTCTCGGCTTTAATAGACAGGTTCTTCTTAGTTGGCATGTCGTCTTCACTGTCATCTTTACCCAAGTCACCTTCTTCAACGGCTTCTGCAAATATGTCCTGACTGAACCACTGGTTTGATATTTCCTCTTTTGTCTGGACCTCTCCATCGTCAAGGGGTACCATAAGAGGGTTCGCCTCACCCATCTCTTCATTCATATCAGAATCGTAATCTAGTTTCATTTCTTCATCTCCATCACCCTCCTCCTGCAGAGCCAATAAAAAAAAAATGTCTCATTCCAAGAAACTGTAGTATCCACAAAAATGAGGGTTAGTAGTGATGATACTTACCTCAAGCTTTTCAGCGTGTGCCTGTCTAGCACGCTTCCTTTGCTTTGCGCTTCCTCCTTTCTTCACCATGTACCGGTCATATGCCTCATCAAAAGCCTCCTCCATTTGTTCAGTGTATCTGTAATGTTAAAAAGACTAAGATAATATAACCGAACAACACAAACTTGAGCATGCAATCTACATAAAAGGTATAAGCCTGACCTCTCACGTTCTTCATCGGAATCTAGGCCACTGTCCTCGGAGTCATCTGAAGCTTCAGCACGGTCTTCAGTCTCAACGTCATTGGAGTTGACATTACCATCGTCATCATTGTCAACAGCCATAAGATCTTTTTTTCCCTGGAATGAAATGAAGATTTTACAAGCTGATTCGGAGTACAATCATATATTCAACCAACTGAAATTTAGCACGACAAGCTTTCCTTTGATGCCAATCATCAGCCATATTAAACAATTAGGGATTGGATGCAAAATGGGAGTACCTTGATAGCAGCAAGAGAGAATAAATCATGGTCCACATAACCATCTTCAAGTGCATCTATCTGTGGATTAGTCGCCTTCCGTGTTTTATCCTGGCATATTATATCGAATTTAGTTAAAAGGAAGTATAAGATCGAAAATATCCATCAATACGACCACCACCTTAGACAGTATAAAGATTAGAAAGCATCTGATTAGAAATTCTAACACTGGAAGAAACGAGATTATCTCATTTACTACCGGAGATGACCAGTTAGAATGTAACAAAAAATTCTAAAACTAACCTTAGCTCGTCGTTTTGCAAGAAGCTTCTTTTCCTGCTTCTTCTTGCGATCTACTGCGTTTGTCAGCTCTTCTAATTCATTAAGAAGTTTATCATCCTCATTTAACTCTTCTTTTTCCACATCAGGCTCCGTTTTAGCTACTTCCTTCTTCTCAGGAGTCAGAGCTTTCCTGAGTTGCATTCGCCATCTACAAGAAAACGAGAGTTCAATATCTGTGCTACAAATAGTAAGAGAGTCATAACAAACCCACATTTTCCTTCACAACAATCTAAAGATCCACTGACACCAAATATAGACTATTTTACGCACAATATTTACAAAATAAAGCTTTATCACGTTCCTCGAATAATTAAGAAATAAACAAGTGAGATTTAAAGATTAAAAAAGGGTCCATGAAGGAGTAAGCAACGCAGTTCTTACTTTAAGATGTACTTGAAGTCATTCTTTCCCAAAACCGGAAGATCGTCACAAAGAATTTTAATCTGCCTCCAGAAAAAAAAAGGTTACCAGAAGGTCTAGATCATATATAATCATTTAGTTAAAATATGGCAAACCAGAGAGCAGTACCTCCTCTGTAGTCAACTCATGATCCTTTAAAGGTAGAGAGGCTTCATTATCAAAGGATAAAGAAGTAACAGTCCCAAGAACCTCAAGAGGATTCTCAGACCAGATGAAATCAGAAGCAGATGCAACTCTTCTCAAAATGGACTCTCCATCTTCATACCTATACATAAATCCTCAGTTATTAAAACCTTCATATAAACAAAACAAAAACAAAAACAAAAACAGATAGTTGACAATGCCTACCCATCACGGTTCCTCTTCTGCTTGTTGGTTCCAAGCACATCCACAACCTACAAACACAACGTATATTACTTATTAACCTTAACTACAGAAGATAAAAATATTATTTTGAAAAGTAGGTAAAATTTTGATATAACAACATAAAAATATTAAATGTAAGAAAAGTAGGTAAAATTATTGTATTAAAATTATTAGATGAATTTTATATTGGTAGACTGAGATTTGAATAAACTTTATGTAACAAAAACTATGCTTTTTTAAAAAAAAATTGTCAACTTACAATAGTAATAAATAATCATAATTATTTTTGTTTTGAATAAGGTCCCGACATTATGTAAGAGAAAA
>CAKOAT010624043.1:0-38293 GCA_932364175.1 Eruca vesicaria subsp. sativa
TGCAACACATGTGATCTTTCTTGCTTCAGTTCAAACCAGATCTTTTCCCTTGACATATGCACGTGTAGAGTAGGATTTCTGGTGCTTGGCAACAGTCACAAGGTAAGCTTCAACTCATTTCCTTGCCTTGCAAGTCAGGCTAGGTCACAGCCTTCACATTTCCTTGTAAGTCAAGTTTTCTCTATCCAGATTTTATCTTAAACCAGATTGCTTCTTCTTCTTGTCTTCTTTATTTATCTTTATCAATACTTGGATCATGAACCAGCTTCTTCTTCTGGTCATTCTCTTCTTCATTTCAACATCATTGACCTACCCATACCCTCTCAATCTTGAAGCACCTACTATTTCCTTTGTGTGGTTTTATCCCATAAGGGTTTTCTATGCAAAGGATTTAATGAGGGGCTGTCTTCATGGTTTCAAGCTCAACCATATTTTATGGCTAAGCTTGAGGGGGAATATTAAATTGGAGACTGATGAAGACATGAAGAAGAGAAGCATGTAACCAAGTAAGGGTGTGGGGTCCGTACAACCTTGAGGAACAAGACCATTCGTACAAGACTTGTGTTGAGATATGTTCAAAATAAGAGATAAGAGGTTTTACACAAAGAGGGAAAAAGGTGCATTTGGGTTAAAAATAGTTACCATGGTAAAAATGAGTGTTACCATGGTAAAGAAAGTGAAATGTGTTCAGCAAGTAAAGAAGGCTAAAGATACTACTTGAAAGAGAAGGAGTGACTAGTGCACAAGGGAGTTGTGGCCGTTTGAGGATAAGGTGGAGGCGCGGCTACAGCTGGAAAGGCAAAGGCATCTAGTCCAAGATGCCTTATGCCACACGCGTGTGAGCCTTCTCCTCCTTGCATTTGAATTAGGCGCCTAAGGCCACTTTTGACTTCACATGCTTATTCAACTCTCTCTCTCAAGCTGAAAACCCTTGTATCCCTTTACTATAAATATGTAACCTCTGATCAATAATAAAGCTAAGCAATTTCGAGTCTCTCTTTGTCTCTAAGTCACTATTTAGATCTGAACTTACTATTCACTCATTTCCTCACTAAATCTCTTCTAAATCTCGTTTTCTCTTCTAGTCTCTCTTACAAATATCTTTCTAAACTCAGATTACTACAAAAACAATATGGTATCAGAGCCAGGTTAGGCATAATCTGAGGTTCGTGGTTGTTCTTGAAGCTTTTGTGGAATTACCTTTCCGGGAAAGCTGTGATTTTTCCTTTGTGTTCTTGTTGGTTCGAGGTGTGTGTGATCTTGGAGAGTTGTGGGTTGTGTGTTGAAGACTCGTGAAGTGTTCCTGAGGTGTGGTGTTTCAAGGTTTCTCCTTTAGCAAGCTTTTGAGGTTAAGCAGCTAAGAATGCAGAGTGGCATGAAGATGAAGGTTCCGGTTACCCTAAAAGGGAGTAACTACTTGCTGTGGTCGCGGTTGGTGAAGACAGCCATGGGGAGTAAAGGTCTCTGGGGTCATATCACATCTGGTGAAGCCCCAAGGAGGATTACTCAAGATGGTGATGAAGGTGACATCACCACGGACGAGGAGAAATGGGAGCAAGATGATTTTTTGGTCCTTTCGGTGCTACAAGGATCCTTAGATCAGTCTATCCTAGAAGCGTACAGATACTGCACAAAGGCAAAGGACCTTTGGGAAACCTTGAAGAAGGTTTATGGTAATGTTTCTAACCTAAGCCGTGTGTTCGAAGTCAAGAAGGCAATCAATGGGCTAGTGCAAGAGGACATGGAGTTCACAAAGCACTTAGGGAAGTTTAGGGCACTGTGGTCTGAACTGGAGATGCTTAGGCCGAGTACTACAGAAGAGGATGAGCTGATTGAGAGGCGTGAGCAAGATAAAGTCTTTGGACTTCTTCTCACTCTCAATCCGGCTTACAATGGACTCATCAAACACATCTTGAGGGCAGAGAAGCTCCCATGTTTGGAAGATTTGTGTGCTCAAGTTCAAAAGGAGCAAGGGTCCATTGGATTGTTTGGCAACAAAGGAGACCTTACCTTAGCAAGTTAAGCGGTTCAAGAAGCTCAAGGGGAAGGATTTCATGCTAACAAGGCCGCTTATGGGAGAAATTATGAGAGGAGGTATGAAGGAAGGTTCAATGGAACGTGTGATCAATGCAAGAAGTATGGACATAAGAAGAGTCAATGCTGGATCCTTCATCCTCACCTTAAGCCAGCTAAGTTCATGAAAGACAAGGATGGGAAGGCAAACATGGTTGAGGGGTCTAATGGTGCTGGTCCGAGTAAAGGTACTAGTGGTGAAACCAAGGAGGCAGCTGATGGGAAGTCAATGGTGGCTTACACGGGTGGAGGAGGCTGTAAACGCAACCGAGGAAGTACCAATGACTACATCAGACGGTCTGACATTGAGGATCTTATCAAGATGCTCAAAGATAATGGTAATATCATTGGTAACTCTTATGGTGCTTCTTTGGTTACTTGTAACACTAATGCTTCTTATAATTGGTTTAGTATTGCTAGGATGAATGGAACTAAGATAGATAGTACTGGTAAGTTAAATGATCCTCTTATTACTTTCAAATCACCTAGCATACTGTGTCATAATGCTGAAAATATGACTAGACCTCTTATAAGTGACTCGGGTGCTACACACCATATGATAAGTGATACTAGTTTAATCAAAGACTTAGAACCTTCTAATGGTAATGTATTAATTGCAAATGGTGATAAAATACCTATCAGGGGAATTGGCACTTTAAGATTGTTTAATAAAGATTCTAAAGCTTTATATATGCCTGAATTTACTAACAACCTTTTGTGTAAGAACCGATCCCGGCCTCTCAGGCCGCGGTCAAAGCCTCACGTCGTTCAGTCCTCTTCCGGACCGAACCTCAAAAGCTTTCGCCCTTTATTTATAATATCGCCCATAGGCGAGGGCCAACTTAGATCTTAGCTTAAGACTACCTTAGTATTTCCTAGCTTAGATCATTTCTATTCATACGCAGCGGATTATACTATATTAACCATTGGTCTAAAACCAATCTAACACTTGTCCAATCTAATCGTCTATGCCTTGGTCAGTTGACTGAACTACCTTCCAGCTCATAGATCGATCCTTACATGGTACAAGTCCAAGGTTCCATTCCCCTAAACGATTCTAGCTAGATCTAAAAAAAGTAGCTAGATCATACCTTTTCCACATCCACAGAGCTTGTTAGCTCATCGGTCCAGCTGACCTAGTCAGCTCATCCTCTTAGCTGACTTAGCTAGCTCATACCCCTAACTGACTTAGCTAGCTCGTCCATCTCATTGAGCTCTGATCTAGCTCAAACTGAGCTAAGGCCAGCTGCCTCAGCTTGTTTAGATAGCTCATCCGGCTAGCTAAGCTAAACCACTTCTCCTAGGGTTCCATCTATTCTCTTTCAGCTGATAAAGCTACAAGATAGCTGCGCCCAGCTTCCTGTCAACTCGTCCAGCACTCTTACACTTGCATAAACTCTCCCCTAGGTACTTAGTCATTCAACCAACCATCCCCACTGACCAAGTAACCTTTGGGAAGTCTTCATCAGCTATGGCAATGCATCTAGCTCCTCTCAGCTAATGCATCACCCATTCTCCTCACGCTTGTAGGATATGATATCAAGTCCCTCTCCTGGACTAACCTCTGCATCCTTTGATGAAACAGAGAAGACACCTTGGTCCATCATCCATGGATCAGGTCGTCCTCCCTTTACTTATGATCAGATCACACACAGCCTTTCCTGCCTATAACAACAAGATCCATACTTGTGGTCCAAGCCACCTTGTACCAGCCTACCCGCAGGTACCAGCATGACAACAAGAAAACATGCTCTAAGATCACACAATCACAATAAATACATATCAATCCGATAACCTAGCACATGGTTCTAACAATTGCATGATTCCGAGCCTAAGGGCTAGTCCCTGCCCAAATCTAACCACTTTTCAAAAGTGGTCTAAAAATTATGCAAAGGCTATGATAATTCATGAAAAATCCCAACTAAGACAATGGTCAAGTCATATTCCTCAGAACCGGTCTCGATCATACCGATCTCGACCCTGACCAGCCAAACCGGCCCAAAAATAATAAAAATGGAGTTCGACCTAGACAACTCCAAATCCAATTCTGTTTGTTCCTAAAACTCTTATAATTCATAAAACTAATGTGTGCAAAGAATTAGGGGATTTGGTCACACGAAAACCGGCCTTGGGTAGAAAACCCTATCTCAGCCAGAAACTGCCTTTAAACCGGCCTAGGGTCCTGGTTTAAGGCTCGTGTGTCCCTAACCCATGCACGGCCACAAACAGAAAGAGATGAATAGTAGGAGATGATAGAAAATAGGAATGGATGCAACCGGTTTCCCATCTCACCAGGAACCACACAGATCCAATCCGCACGGCCATGGGAATGGCTTTCTCGGTTCACATCATTAACCTTAGATCTTGTGCCTCCAGCATCATGTCCGGCCATGATCCTCCAAATAACACCTCCATAAATTCTTATCACATACCTCCTGTATTGGTAAGATCTCTCCATGGGTCGCACCAATGGTTCCTTCCATTGATCTCCCATGAAAACCAATTTCTGCACTGCATCCACCTTCAAGGCTGTTCATGCCTTAAGATTGAAGTCCGGCCTTCCCCCTTCTCTCATGGGTATTTGAGTGTGTTCCCAAGATGTAGAGGAATCCTAGGATGTGTTCATCCAGGATCAAACACCACCACATGGTCGTTCATAACTTCCTTTCGACTCCCATGAAACTGCCTTTCTACACACATCTGCCCTTAAGGCTGTCTTGGCCTTTGGGAATGAATTCCGGTCATATCCCTTCTTTCCTCACCACTTTAGTGTGTTATCAGGCTCCAGAGAATGCTTGGGGTGTTGTCAACAATGATCAAAACCGTGCAGAGAGTCGTTCTCAACTTCCCTCTTGATCTGCCCTAAAACTGCCTCTTTGTGACCTTCACATCACCATGGATCTTGGATTGGGAATCCGACCAACTCTCTGTATTTTCTCTGTATTTCTTTGTGTTTCAGGGTGTAGGAGGAAGCCCTGGTGTGCCTGCAAAGGCACGGACTTGCCTTCATTATATAGAAGAAGGGGTGATTACTTCTTAACCATTGCATCCCTTCGGTATCAATTCTGGCCATTGATTTAATCAATGGTGCAGATGACACCCATTCGCCTAAGACAGTTACCAGACGTCCTGGGCCTGATAAACAACTCCTGGACATGTCTAAAACAATCCCAAACAAGTTTCACACGTCCTTGACCCAACCACAAGAGCCCACTGGCCCATTGGTACACATGGGTCAGCCACCTGGCCTGGTCACTGTCCAGACCCGGCCCAACTGCCCAAGACTTGAACACTCAGTCTAGCTGAGTTGAGCTGATCCCCAGCTGACCCAGCTGAGTGAGCTATTCCATCCAGCTCAGGGAGCTGGCACATTCTACTTGAGCTCCAACTGAGCTCTTTCCAGCTGGTTGAGCTTCTTGCTCGCATCACCCAGCTGTCATACACTTCGTACAGCTTGATATCTTCATCTTGTTCATTCTTTCTAAGTCCCTTAGTCTATTCACAGACCTAGACTTAGTCTTCCTTTGCTCCATTCTGATCATTCACTTAATCGAGCTTGGCCACGATCATTTCTCATGATCTGAACTAAAGCTGTCTCGTTTCTATCAAACGTCTAAGCCTTATGTCAAGTTCGAGGAATGAGAACATGACGGTTCAGCTGGTGTGAGCTGACCAGTGAGTGTGAAGCTAGACCGAGCTGGGCTGAGCTCACCCGAGCTTCCCCAAGCTAGGTCGAGCTGTCCCAAAACCCCGTTGAGCTACCCCTTTACTCATGTAACTCGTTTAACTCTTTTCCTTCTTTATATGGCTAAGTATCAGCTCCCTGATGCCCTTAACCACGTTGCTAGACCATGGTATGCTTGCCTTTAGGTCTCGTGACCTGACTGATGCGTCTCCTCGCACCATGGTCCGTCCAGACGATCATACTCAGGATCGGGGACATGACATTTTGAGTGTCAGGAAGTGTACCAAGGATTTAAATTGCAATGTGATATTCACTCCTGATGATGTGAGATTTCAGGATATTGAGAGCACCAAGATAATTGGTAGAGGAGCTACCAAGCGAGATCTTTATGTTCTTGAAGACTTAGCTTCTGTTTCCGGATTTAGTTGTTTTAATTCTGCTTCTGTCTTGAATGAAAGTACTCTGTGGCATGCTAGAGTAGGACATCCACATGTTAGAGCTTTAAACTTGATGTTACCAGGTGTTGTTTTTGAAAATAATGATTGTGAGGCTTGCATTCTAGGCAAACATTGTAAAACAGTTTTTAAAAAGTCTACTACTATCTATGAAAGTTGCTTTGATTTGATTCACTCTAGTGTATGAACTGCTCCATGTTCATCTAGATATAACTTTAAGTATTTTGTAACTTTCATAGATGAAAAATCTAAATACACCTGGTTAACACTAATTGCTTCAAAAGATAGGGTGATTGATGCATTTAGGAACTTTCATGCTTATGTGACTAACCATTGTTGGGGTCAAAATCGGTACGACGGAATCAATAGCCAAAACTCCCCGCAAAAATACAAAAGGAATAGTTTTATAAAACCCAAGAAGTTGTTTTATAAAACTCGAAGTCATTTATAAAACTCGCAGACCGTTTTATAAAACCCGAGAAGCCGTTTTATAAAACTCGAGAAGCCGTTTTATAAAACTCGAGAAGCCGTTTTATAAAACTCGAGAAGCCGTTTTATAAAACTCGAGAATCATTTTATAAAACTCGAAGAATCATTTTATAAAACTCAAAGATCGTTTTGTAAAACTCGAGAATCGTTTTATAAAACTCAAAGAATCGTTTTATAAAACTCGAGAATCGTTTTATAAAACTTGAGAATCGTTTTATAAAACTCAAAGATCATTTTATAAAACTCGAAGATCATTTTATAAAACTCGAAGATCGTTTTATAAAACTCGAAGATCGTTTTATAAAACTCAAAGATAGTTTTGTAAAACTCGAAGATCGTTTTATAAAACTCGAGAATCGTTTTACGAAACCGCAAAAAACCGAAACAGCCGTAAAACGCGAACTAGTCGCAACTAGTTCACCCACCGGCGAACTAAGCCAAGCTGGCTTAGTTCGCCGATGCGCAAACTAGGAGACCCTTGACTAGTTCTCCCACGGGCGAACTAAGCCAGCCGGCTTAGTTCGCCGTTGGACGAACTAGAGACTTCCTGGACGTCCCGAGCATCGATCTCCCGCATCCCCAATTCGAAACTTACGTCTTTTGCCACGGTCGCATTCTGAACCACGGCAGAAATGTCTCTCGTTCGATCTCGATCCGACCTATCGTTCGAGTTTTACGATAAAAACCGTAAAACTTCGTATTCTCGACAAAGAACTCGAGGAAATCGTATAAAACGACAACGGTTAAACGAAACACCGAACATTGCCTAAACTATACGATTTATTCGAGATTTCTCGTTAAAATCATAAAAAATGCGTTTTTAATAAAAACGTCGAGTAAATCGTAAAAACGCGTTTTTTATAAAAACATCGAGTAAATCGTAAAACCTTACGATTAGCTCGAGGAATTTACTAAAAACGGCATCAGATCAGGAAACGATCCCGTAAAAAGTCGGAAAACGATTTTATCGCAGAACGGCCCGAAAGGTCCTAAAAAGCGATAAAAGCCCATCTCGCGATCATAACGGAGTCTAACCCGAAGATACGATAACGTTTTGACGGTTTACTCGCAGGAGGAAATTAATTGTCAAGCTTGAAGATAAAAGGCAGGTTTGAAGAAAAATAGAAGATTTCCGCGGAAGAAAAGGAAGGATCGAGAAAAATGGAAGATTCCCGATATACTCAAATCTGGGCGAAATGGAAAGACCGAATGGCCAAGGCGATGATTATATAAGTAAGAGGTCTAGGGCAGAAGCAAGGGACACGATTTTCAGAGCTCTCACCACCAAAATTAGCATTTAGGAATATTTCCGGTTTCTGTTAGCGAGCTGCGTCTCAACTAGGGTTTTTCGTTCTTAAGCTTTTCGGCCACTCTTTTTGTACGAGTTCTACGCAGATTCGGAATAAGAACCTCTTTGCTCTCGATTTTTGTTTATTCTTTTAAAAATTCTAAGTTTATCGTTATCTTAGTCTTCGTTGTGCGGTTCTGCAGATAGCCAGTTCCTCTAGAAACTTAGGGTTTTCCTGAAGTCTCCTTTTTTACGATTTATTGACAGTAGGTGGATTTCGGTTCCCACAGTTTGGCGCTAGAAGGAGGGGGGTCGGATCTATCTTACACCGAAGCCGCAACATGTTCAACGAAGAAACGATGACTGGTGACCAACTAACTCGCAACGAACGCGGCAACGTTGATAAAACACCACCACCACAAGCCGTGCCCGCGGCCAACGCTACAAACTCTAACGCTGAGACCGTCAAAAAGATGCTTTCCGAGTTTAATAATAAATCGGAAGACCAGCAAAAACTCATTGGTTCGCTCGCAAAACAGGTCGAAACCCTAACTGCGAGAACCAGAGCAATTCGTCCCCGCGGAACAACTAAAATCCGCGGAAATAGGCTCGATTTCGCGACTCCTATGGATCGCCCCAGAACCGAGCAGGGTAATTTACCGGAGAAAGATTCCGGAAAAGACAACCCTGACGCGATGCTGAACGAATCGGAAAAATCTCCTACTCGCGAACAGGAGACCGAGGGTGACGGCATCGAAAGGGTCAACCTGGAAACGAGCAACCAAGCCGACTCATCAGACGAGGACGCTGACGTCCATCCTAGGAGGAGAAAAACTCGCAGTCCTTCACCGGAGTCTTCTCCCAAGCGTTCTCTTACTGGAGACGAGGAGGAGCTTGATTTTGCGCGATACGCAAAAACCGCCGAGGAGCGATCTCCGGTTACTCGCAGCAAACGCCGACGAGGTCGGAAAACTGCTGGGGACCTGACCGAGATTCGCGATCTCCGCGAATACATCACTAAAACAGCTGCAGCGGTAAAAGCGGTGAAATCTCTGATTCATCACGCTACCAGCGCCGCACCCGAAATCGATCGGCTACTGTACGAATCTCAGAAAACGCCTTTCACGGCCCGCATCACCGAGGTCAAACTGCCCGATCCCGGGAAACTTAAGGTGCCAACTTACGACGGGACGTCCGATCCCAAAACGCACCTGCAAGCTTTCCAGATTACCATGGGGCGAGCCAAACTCAAGGGTCACGAAAAAGACGCAGGCTATTGCCATCTTTTCGTTGAAAACCTAGAAGGAGCCGCGCTCGAGTGGTTCGCCAAACTTAGGTGAAATTCGATCGGAAGTTTCCGTCGACTCACTTCGGAATTCCTGAAGCTGTACTCGATGTTCATTAATCCGGAAACATCTGACGCCGATCTCTGGAGTTTGATGCAAAAGGAAGACGAATCCCTCCGCAATTTCATGAGCAGATTCAAACTCGTTATGGCTAGAGTTAGCGGAATCAGCGACAAAGCCGCCATCGACTCGCTCAGAAAATTGCTTTGGTACAAGTCAAAATTTCGAAAGTGGATAACTCTCGAAAAGCCGCGGACGATCCAAGACGTGCTCCACAAGGCTACCGATTACATAACCATCGAGGAGGAGACTACAATCCTGTCCGAGAAGCATACGCCGACGAAAACATCCGCAAAGGATAACGCGTCCGAGCAAAACCAGAAAAAGAAGAGCTCTCGTAACGACAAGTTTGTCCATCACGAGGGACAGGATCTCCAAGGGGCGCACAACTACGCCATAAACTCCGGATCGGAGCAGGGGCGGACCACGGGTAACACGTGGACGAGAAATTCGAATTACGATGAGAATTCTTTCTGCGACCTCCACCAAACCCGTTGGCATTCCACCGTGAACTGCAAAGTTCTCGGCACCAGACTTGCCGCAAAACTGATCGCGGGAGACCTCTCCGAGATATTCAGATCCCCTTCCAAAAAACGACAGGAACTCGCGAGCGGAAACTCCGCCCCATAGGAACCAGTCGGGCGAAAAACGCGGACGAAGGCAGGACGAGAAAGGTAACGACGCTAACCGCCGAAAAATCAACATGATTATCGGTGAATCGCAGTATTACAATGACACCGTCTCGTCAATCAAATCCTACCAAGGCAAAGCCGAACCGGCTCAAGTTTGAAGACGTCATCGGACGATACCCCAAAGGTCATAATCTCATTCGACGACACTGAAACTGGCGGAATCGATCAACCACATGCTTATCCCCTTGTCATCGATTTGGTAATAAGCGATCTAGAAGTTGCTCGAATCCTGGTTGATACCGGAAGTACCGTCAATATGAGCTTCCACAATACGCTAGCACGTATGGGGATAGAACTCTCGGAAGTCGAACCTATTCCGAAGCCGTTGACCAGCTTCTCCGGCGAGACTTCAATGACCTTGGGATCGATCCGGCTACCGGTGGTAACCAAAGAACTAACAAAAATCGTCAACTTCGCGGTAGTCGATTTCCCGGCCATCTACAATGTAATCATGGGCACACCTTGGATAAATTCCATGAAGGCGGTTCTGTCCACGTATCACTTAGGCATCAAATTCCCGACGCGAACGGGAGTCGCAGTAATTTGGGGATGCCAAACACAATCGCGATCTTGCTTCCTGGCCGAACACAGGCTGTGGCAATTGGCGGTCGCGATCGTGAAACCAAAACGGGCAAAGGTCACGCCACCGCCCGCAGAAGACGACCCAAAGCAAGCAACGGTCGAGAAACCACAAGTTTCCGCACTCATCGCTTCTACCCAGCCGGAGGAGACAATCCCGGACAAAGACATCGATCCCACGACTGAAGCGATCGAGAAGTCTACGACAGCCGAGTAAGCACACTCGCGCAAACAATCAGAACTACGAGATGGCTTGATTTCCGAAAGGAATACGTAGGCAGCTCTCCTAAAAGACGAGTTAAGCTATCCCCCATTCAAAAATGGGGGGGGGGAGTGGGTGAGTATACGAGTATTCGTATACTCCCAAATTTTTAAATTTTCGCTTTGTAATCGAAAATTTTTCGAATTTTTAATAAAGACAGAGTTAGAATATCTCCGCTACTATCAAAAACGCAAATCCGGAAAATCGCTTCCGCAGTAACAACTATTTAATCGTTTTTCTAAAAAACTCGCATATCAAAATATTTTGGAAAGAGCTGGCGAGACGTCGCCTGAACTCTCAAAGAAAAATATTTTTCCCAAGTCCGTCCGCGACTATAAAAACATGAACGCTCGGCGATTGGCCCCGTCGAGCACGCTGGCCGTCCTAAACAAACGCATCGACCTATCGGTCCGAATACATCCGACGAGGATAAAATAGCGCGCTATAAAAGAAATCCAAATTTTTGGTCAGCACTTCCGGGCAACTTAGAAATTGTTCCCGGTGAGATGCTCGATTCCAACCAAATGAATCGTATAAGCCGAGAACCTATCGCGGATTCTAAATCGGTATGGAGTCAGGTTAAAATCGCAACGGGCAAAACGAAAGCCGACTAGTCATCGCACAGCCCGAATCCGAAAGTAAACTTAGGTCTTGCCCTAAACCCAGCACACTGGTCGCTAACGTCTCAAGGCATGAATCGAGATCCTAAAGGCATGTCTCTTCGCCCACATCTAAACACTCGCGAAAATCGAAATCTCCCGAGTTAACGAATCGGACGATTTACACCAAAGAGTTAGATACGAGATGACAACTCGTATTCTTCCCTCTACATCTAACACAAAACNCCCAGCACACTGGTCGCTAACGTCTCAAGGCATGAATCGAGATCCTAAAGGCATGTCTCTTCGCCCACATCTAAACACTCGCGAAAATCGAAATCTCCCGAGTTAACGAATCGGACGATTTACACCAAAGAGTTAGATACGAGATGACAACTCGTATTCTTCCCTCTACATCTAACACAAAACACGAATTTCATACTTATAAAATATTTTCTTATTAAAAGCATCCAAGTACATACCGCCCAGCGGTAAGGATTCAAAGCCACCAACGGCCAGTCCCGGAAAAACAACAACAAAATCGAAAAACCAATAACATCACACATTGAAGTCATCAAACTCAGACTGATCGACTTCACCATCCACGTCCGAAATCCCAGGACCAACTTCGACCGAATCCGGCGACACCACGATGGGATTCCATTGATCCCACATGTGCGCCTTAAGGTCGAAAAGTTCGGGCTGCATATCTCTTACCCGATTCAGGCTTTCCCGCCGCGCAGAGAATTCTTCAGAAAATGAATACCTTTCATTCTGAGTTAGGGATAACCTATGAACGATCCCGCGCCATTCGCAATAATCACCACGCGCCCGTTGAACAACTTCGGCATCCGAACAACCGGTTGCAAATCGCTCACGACGAGCCTTCATCTCTTCGGCAACCTTTCGTTTGCCCGCACGACGAATCCTTTTGTCAGAGAGCTCCTTGGCACGTTGAGATCTGGCCGCACACTCATCCCTCATGCGAGCAACCTCCCTCGCAACCACTTCTTCGGTTCGGTTGGCCTCGACCTCTGCCCGAAGACGAGCAACTTCTTTTTCAGCCATGTTCGCTCGAAACCCGGCAAGGCGAGCTTCAGCGGTACGGCTGTCTAGAGCCCAGCTCATGACAAGGAAACCCTACCAAAAAAATAAAAAATAAAAATATAAAATAAAAAATTTAAACGATAATATAGAAACTGTTCGAAAAAGAAAACAATAAACACACGTACCTCCTTGGCTTTCTCAGACCCCCTAATAAACTCTGGGACTTGATCATGGTCGATGTCCGGAAAATGGGTGGTCGATGATCCGCCCGCCTTCGTCCAGACGCCTTCTTCCGTCTGACTATCAAGGAAGTCCTTGAGAATATTGTCAGGAGAAGCCGCGCGTTCAGAGTCATCATCTTCGACAACCGGATTTTTATCCCATCAGAAGCTTGATTTGCCACTCCTCATCGAGGGAACATACGGAATAAACTCCCCGATAAACGGATCCTCTTCATAAATCGGAGAATCCACAAAGAGTTGAGATTGGAAGAGGGCAACTGCTTGGCGGACGCGTTGCGGAGAAAAACTGCACCAACCAACTTCACCACATTTGAGAGAAGTGGTGATGTTCTGGAGATCCGCGGGATACGGAGACAATGGGTTGGTCACTGCGGAAAAACAGAAACGAATAAAAAAATATAACAAGAGGAAGAGGATTCGTATGAACTCGATTCACATACCTTTCCGACCCCACGTGGTCGTAAAAAGCGGAATGCAACCCTCCTCGACTGACGCACTGTCAATACGAACGTAGAAGAAATTTTTCTTCCAAGAAGTAGAAAGCGTTGAGCAGCCCGTAACAATTTCGTCACGAGGGCATAGAGTGATCCTCTGTGATTGCCCCGTGGGCTTCAACAGACTCTCGAGATGATCAACGGTAAGGGTAATTCCCTGCTCATAACTCAGTGTCAGGAGGCCAACGAGTTGCTTTAAACCAGGGGGAGTCAGCTGACTGATCGATAGCCCCAGCCTGTGAAGGTAATGAACAATGATTTCCGGGATCGGAAACCATAAGTGGCATTGTTGCAAGAAAATGTTGTAACATGTGAAAAAACCCTCGGGCGCATCCTTGTCGCCCTCCCCGGCAAGTGGGAGACGAAACTCGACAGCCTCTGGAACTCGGCAAAATTCGCGCATGTAATCNCCTGTGAAGGTAATGAACAATGATTTCCGGGATCGGAAACCATAAGTGGCATTGTTGCAAGAAAATGTTGTAACATGTGAAAAAACCCTCGGGCGCATCCTTGTCGCCCTCCCCGGCAAGTGGGAGACGAAACTCGACAGCCTCTGGAACTCGGCAAAATTCGCGCATGTAATCGATACTGTTAAAAAGAGCCGAGCTCCGATATCCAGAAGTTTGATCAACGTCAGAAAAAGCTGGAACCCAAGTCCCAGGCCTAGCGGACCCCGACTCATCTCCCAACGCCCAAAAAGCCTCGCGGTCCGTCGGATCAATCAACGGGGACGAATACTCTTCTTTCCGAGCTGAAACTAGAGGCTGCGAGCTCGTTCTCTCAGAATTGCGAGAATTGGAACTAGTTGAGGAACGAGTCTTTCTTCCTGAAAACATGTTTGAAGATCCTCAAAGAAAGTAGAGAGAAAAATTTCTTGGATAAGTTGTAGAAGATGGGGTAAAGAATTCAAAATTTTACTCCATCTACTTATAGGGAAGAATTTTTCTATTCACCCTTGGACTTTTGGTCATTAAAGTTCCGCCTCATTCTACCAAACTTGCCAAACAAGCTCAATCCACTCGCAAGAACCCCACGATTCTTACGAGCTGGGGGCTAACTGTTGGGGTCAAAATCGGTACGACGGAATCAATAGCCAAAACTCCCCGCAAAAATACAAAAGGAATAGTTTTATAAAACCCAAGAAGTCGTTTTATAAAACTCGAAGTCATTTATAAGACTCGCAGACCGTTTTATAAAACTCGAGAAGCCGTTTTATAAAACTCGAGAAGCCGTTTTATAAAACTCGAGAATCATTTTATAAAACTCGAAGAATCATTTTATAAAACTCGAAGAATCATTTTATAAAACTCGAAGATCGTTTTATAAAACTCGAGAATCATTTTATAAAAGTCGAGAATCGTTTTATAAAACTCGAGAATCGTTTTATAAAACTCAAAGATCGTTTTATAAAACTCGAAGATCGTTTTATAAAACTCGAAGATCGTTTTGTAAAACTCGAAGATCGTTTTATAAAACTCGAGAATCGTTTTATGAAACCGCAAAAAAAAATGAAACAGCGTAAAACGCGAACTAGTCGCAACTAGTTCGCCCACCGGCGAACTAAGCCAAGCTGGCTTAGTTCGCCGATGGGCGAACTAGGAGACCCTTGACTAGTTCGCCCACCGGCGAACTAAGCTAAGCTGGCTTAGTTCGCCGGTGGGCGAACTAGTCCCACTTGACTAGTTCGCCCACCAGCGAACTAAGCGAGCCGGCTTAGTTCGCCGTTGGACGAACTAGAGACTTCCTGGACGTCCCGAGCCTCGATCTCCCGCAACCCCGATTTGAAACTTACGTCTTTCGACACGATCGCATTCTGAACCACGGCCGAAATGTCTCCCGTTCCATCTCGATCCGACCTATCGTTCGAGTTTTACGATAAAAACCGTAAAACTTCGTTTTCTCGACAAAGAACTCGAGGAAATCGTATAAAACGGCAACGGTTAAACGAAACACCGAACATTGCCTAAAGTATACGATTTATTCGAGATTTGTTGTTAAAATCGTAAATAACGCGTTTTTAATAAAAAAGTCGAGTAAATCGTAAAAAACGCGTTTTTAATAAAAACGTCGAGTAAATCGTAAAAAACGCGTTTTTAAAAACGTCGAGTAAATCGTAAAACCTTATGATTAGCTCGAGGAATTTACTAAAACGGCATCTGATCAGGAAACGATCCCGTAAAAAGTCGGAAAACGGATTTATCGCAGAACGGCCCGGAAGGTCCTAAAACGCGATAAAAGCCCATCTTAACGGAGTCTAACCCGAAGATACGATAACGTTTTGACGGTTTACTCGCAAGAAGAAACTAAATGTCAAGCTTGAAGATAAAAGGCAGGTTTGAAGAAAAATAGAAGATTTCCGCGGACGAAAAGGAAGGATCGAGAAAAATGGAAGATTCCCGATATACTCAAAGGAAGGATCGAGAAAAATGGAAGACCGAATGGCCAAGGCGAGGAGTATATAAGTAAGAGGTCTAGGGAAGAAGCAAGGGACACGATTTTCAGAGCTCTCACCACCAAAATTAGCATTTAGGAATATTTCTGTTTTCTGTTAGCGAGCTGCGTCTCAACTAGGGTTTTTCGTTCTTAAGCTTTTCGGCCACTCTTTTTGTACCAGTTCTACGCAGATTCGGATTAAGAACCTCTTTGCTCTCGATTTTCGTTTAGTCTTTTAAAAATTCTAAGTTTATCGTTATCTTAATCTTCGTTGTGCGGTTCTGCAGATAGCCGGTTCCTCTGGAAACTTAGGGTTTTCCCGAAGTTTCCTTTTTTACGATTTATTGACAGTAGGTGGATTTCGGTTCCCACAACCATTATCAAGCTAAGGTTAAGATTTTCAGGTCAGATAATGGAGGAGAGTACACAAGTCATGAGTTCAAGCATTATTTAGCTCAACATGGGATTCTTCATCAAACTAGCTGCCCTTACACTCCTCAGCAGAATGGAGTATCTGAAAGGAAGAATAGACATCTCATGGAGGTTGCTCGGTCCATGATGTTTCAAGCAAGTGTTCCAAAGAGGTTTTGGAGTGATGATGTTGCCACAGCCTGTTACCTCATCAACCGAACTCCAACTAGAGTTCTTGATGATCAATCTCCATTTGAAGTCCTCAACAAGTACAAGCTGAGCTTGGATCATCTAAGACTCTCCGGGTGTTTGAGTTTTGTGCTTGTTCCAGGAGAGCAAAGAAACAGGTTGGAAGCTAAGAGTACCAAGACTATGTTTGTTGGTTATTCTACAAGCCAAAAAGGGTATAGATGCTATGATCCAATAGCTAGAAGAGTGCTGGTGTCAAGAGATGTGAAGTTTATTGAAGATAGAGGGTACTATGACAAGGAATATCAAGAAGACTTGAAAGACCTTACTGCGGATAGAGGAGCAACTTTGAGGATCATTATGGAGAGGCTTGGGATCAAAACTACTCAGGATCCAAGAAATGAGGCTCCAAGAACACAAGAAGCAGAAGATACAAGTCATTCTCCTAACCTTGATCATGAGAGGGGGAGAAACAATGAGAATCAAGGCAGCTCTAATGGTCAAGAAGGATATGAGCCAAACAACAATGAAGAAGAACCAAGTTGTCAAGAAGATCAAGAAGTTTCTAGCTCCAGGTCTCCTGATCAAGGTGTGGCATCTCATGAGGAAAATGAAGATGTAAGTGATTAGGGAGAAGAGGAGGAGGAGGTTGAGATAGTGGAGCAACCACCAAGGAAGAGCACTCGTATAAGACATCCTCCATCCAACTGGGTTAATACCCATGTGTATTACAATGCTCAAGCTGTAGAGCATCCATCACAAGCTGTTTGCTCATTTGCCGAGTTTCCAAAGGAGCATTGCAGCTTTATGGTAAGTCTGGATGCAAATGATGTTCCAAGAAGCTATGAAAAAGCTATGGAGGATAAGGAATGGAGAGATTCTGTTCAAGCTGAGGCAGATGCTATGGTAAGAAATGACACATGGTATGAGAGTGCTCTTCCAAAAGGGAAGAAGGCAGTGACAAGTAGATGGATCTTCACCATCAAATACTTGCCTAATGGGAAGATACAGAGGAATAAGAGTAGACTGGTAGCAAGAGGGTGTTATTTTTAGAGGGTAAGAGGATTTATGAGCAAAAGAGTGAGATTAGAATGAGATTTAGGAAGATAAGAAGAGATTAAGAGATTTGGTGAAAGAAAGATTTTGAGATTCAATAGTAACAAGAGAATAAAGGAGGCTCAAGATTGCTTGCTTTTTCATTCATCCGAGATTACAAATATATAGGAGAGACATCAGGGTTTTAGGATACAAAAGGGGTCAAAGTTACTATAGCAAAGCATGTGGAATCAAGGCTGAGGGGAGCGCATAATTCAAACGGATGGAGGAGATGGTCAACACGCGTGTAGCATAAGGCATCTTGGACTAGATGCCTTTACCTTTCCAGCTTTGTCCAGCTGTAAAGGCTCTTCCTTCTTATCTCACAATGGTTACCTTCTTTCCTTCAAACCTTCTCCTTTAAACTAAAGCACCCGGACCATTTCTTTTCTTGTCTACCAAGCTTCACATTAAAACTTCCCACCATTTCATGAAGTGTACGGACCAAGTCATGTCCGTACACCCTATTCATAAACTCAACTCCTTATCATCCTAACTTCCCTTCTCTATCTCATACATATTAAATTTCTCAACTCAACACTCCTCCTCAAGCTAGACCATGTGAAACAAGTCTAGCTTGGAAGTGCAATGAGGTCTTCCTCATTAAAAACCTTACCAAAGAAAACCCTTGAGTCCTTAGGGATAAAACCTTGATAAGGAAAAGAGTACAGACCCCATTGCAAGGGGATTAGCTGGGCACAGAAAGATCTATGAGTCCCAACCTGGTATGGATGGACTCCATAGTCTTTTGGCTTGCTGCTTTAGTAAACACATCCGCTAACTGATCCTCACTTCTTGTGAAACAAGGCAAGATCACTCTAAGTATCATCATCTGCCTCACCTTGTGGCAATCAACTTCAATGTGCTTGGCTTTCTCATGAAAGACTGAGTTGCTGGCTATATGGATTGCTGCTTGGTTGTCACAATGCATTGTCATTGGAGTAGCTTGATCAATCTCTAGATGCTTCAGTATGACCTTGATCCACACCAGCTCGTGTGTAAGCTTCAACATGGCCCTATACTCAGCTTCTGCGCTTGAACAAGACACTACCTTCTGCTTCTTACTCTTCCATGTAACCAAGTTGCCTCCAATGAATGTACAATAGCCTGTGGTTGATCTTCTATCAGTTCTATCACCACCCCAATCCGCATCACAGTATCCAACCACTTCAGTGCTCTCATTACACCCCATCCATACACCAAGACTTCTTGTTACATTTAGATACATCAAGAGCCGGTTCACCATTCCCCAATGATGCTCCTTTGGCACTTGCATATGCTGGCTTACCTGATTCACAGCAAAACATATATCAGGACGAGTAATAGTTAAGTAGATGAGCTTACCAACTAGCTTCCTATAAAGCTTTGGATCCTTGAAAGGTTTGCTATCTTCAATCTCCCCCTCACATGGGACCTTATACCCATCCTCCATAGGCATCCTAGCTATCATGCCATCAAGCATACCTGCATCTTTCAAAAGATCAAGTGTGTATTTCCTTTGAGACATGAATAAGCCTTCCTTGGATCTACATATCTCAATTCCAAGGAAGTATTTCATCTCTCCCAAATCTTGAATATCAAATACAGATTTGAGAAAGTCTTTAGTAGCTTGTATACCTTCCTTGTCACTCCCGGTTATGATGATATCATCAACATAAACCAAGAGGACAACAATACCTGATGGAGTGGTGAGAGCGAAGAGGGTGTGATCAAGTTCATACTTCCTAAACCCTCTTCCATTCAAGGTGGTACTTAGCTTGTTGTACCAAGCTCTTGGTGACTGTTTAAGACCATAGATAGCCTTCTTCAACCTCAACACATTCCCTGGTTTCACCAAGTGAACTAAACCCGGAGGAGGATGCATGTACACTTCATCTTCAAGCTCCCCTTGAAGAAAAGCATTCTTCACATCCATTTGCCATAAACCCCATTCAAGATTCACAGCCAAGGACAACATAATTCTAATGGTATTGAGCTTGGCAACAGGCGCAAAGGTATCAATGTAGTCTTCACCATAGGTTTGAGTAAACCCCATTGCTACAAGTCTGGCCTTCTTTCTCTCTATCTTCCCATTAGGCAAGAACTTGATGGTAAAGATCCACCTACTAGTTACAGCCTTCTTACCCTTTGGGAGATTACTTTCATACCAAGTATCATTTCTTATCATAGCTCCAGATTCATTGGCCACAGCTTCTCTCCATTCCTTATCTTGAATAGCCTCCTCATAACTTCTTGGCACCTGATTCTCATCCAAGCTCTCAACAAACATACAATGCTCCTCCGGGAACTTAGCAAATGAGCATACTGCCTGAGTAGGATGATGAACAGCATGCACATTGTAGTAGACCCGTGTGTTGATCCAATTTGAGGGATCTTTTCTTATCCTTGTACTTCTTCTCAAGGGTTGAACAGCCGGTTCTTCTACCCTTGGTTTTTATTGACCTGAGTGTACATATGGAGAAGAAGAAGATAATACACTTGGGCGAGTATGTTATGATCAGTCCGTACAAGTGTACGGATGACCTAGAGTGCCTTGCAAGCAAAGGAACATTCAAACCCAGTTTGAAGAGAGAGAGCCGTTGGAATGTCAAGACAAGAAGAGAGGATCCGTTGAAGTAGAAGACAAGAGGAAGAGGAGACAAAAGAGATTAGTTTAGGATTATAGTACAAAGGGGATTAGTTTATTAGTATACCTTGTATACCGTTTAGGAGAGGTCACTTTCAGTGTCCAAACCTTATTTGTTTATGCATATTTGGGTAGATCTAGGTTAGCCTTGTTTAGCTATTTATACACATGTAAAGCCTCATAATTAATTGAAGGAAAATAATCCTTCCTACACTCTTACTCTCACTCGCAATCTCTCTCTCTCTTTTCCCTCGCGGATGAAACCTACTCTCTCTCCTGTTCTTTATTAAATCTCTCTTGTTCTTCACTAAACTTACATGGTATCAGAGCTTAAGCTCCTGATTTCCTAAAACACTTCCGCAAACACACTCTAAATCTCTTACTCTTTCATTTGAACCAATTAAAAGTTGTGTTCTCTCACACTTTTCTCCTTGGACCGTTGGACAATAGCTCGGACAAAGTGTGTTCTTGTCTTGTATTTGGGTGATTCTCGCCATTTTCTACCTCACCAGAGTACTAACACTACTTACCAAGCTCTACTCTTGTCCAGACTACTCTCACCACTCACTTCACACTCGGTTTTACTCTTTTACCCGCTGGACAATAGCTAGACGAGATGGAGAAGATGGAGCATCAACAGTACAAGACTATCATCATACCAGCTACCCTAAAGGGAGCTAACTATCTCACCTGGTCAAGGTTGGCTAGGACGGCTCTTGGAGGTAGAGGCTTGTGGGGGCATGTCACGGCAAGTGAGGCACCAAAGCAGACCGGCCAAGGAGCTGACGGCAAGGAGGTTGTAGAGAAAGATGAAGGCAAATGGGAACAAGAGGATCTCATGGAGTTGTCTATCCTACAAAGCTAACTTGACACACCTATCATGGATGCTTACTCTCACTGTGAAACGGCAAAGCAACTTTGGGACACCTTACAAAAGGTTTATGGTAACACTTCTAACCTTACAAGGATCTTTGAGATCAAGAGAGTTATCAACAATCTCCATCAAGAGGAGATGGATCTTACCAAGCATCTTGGCAAGTACAGCCAGCTCTGGTCGGAGCTTGAGATGCTAAGGCCAAGCTCCACTGACCCTATGGTCCTTGAAGAGAGGCGTGAGCAGGATTAGGTGTTTGGCTTGCTGCTTACATTGAATCTGAGCATCAATGACCTTCTCAAGCACATTCTTGACCTTCTCAAGCACATTCTTAGGTCAATGGAGCTGCCAAGTTATGATGATGTGTGCTCTCAGCTTCAGAAGGAGCTAGGCTCAGATGGTTTATTTGGAGGAAAGAATGAGCTATCCATGGCTCACAAAGCTGAGAAGATGGAGACACCACTGGCAAACAAAACTTTCTACAAGCCGGGTGGTGATAGGATTGGTGGAGAGAGGTGTCCAGGCATGTGTGAGCATTGCAAGAGACCTGGTCACACCAAGAACAACTGCTGGACTCTCCACCCACACCTCAGGCCTGCCTCAGGACAGAAATTTGGTCAAGGCAAGGCGCATGAAGCAAGAGCTCAAGATGTGCAGCGCATGGGAGAAGATGGGAAAGCCATGATCTCAATCACTCACACTGGTGGATCCACATCTCAGACCACTTCTCAGCTCACCAATGATGATGCTTTCCTCCGTAAATCCAACATTGAAGCTCTGATCAAAGCTATCAATGCCAACTCTGGTAACATAAACAAGAATGCTCTTAATGCTTTAAGTTCTAATATTGCTAGGCCTTTAATAATTGATTCAGGAGCCTCTCATCACATGATTAGGGACTCTAGATTAATTAACAATGTTCAACCTGCCTTAGGAAATGTTACAACTGCAAATGGTGATAGGGTTCCCATTGAGGGCATAGGAGATATAAAGCTATTTGATAAAGAATCCAAAGCTCTTTATATGCCTACTTTTACTTCTAATTTGCTTTCAGTAAAAAGAGCCACTACTGACCTGAATTGTCATGTTATCTTTAGTCCTAATGAGGTTCATTTTCAGGATATTGAGACAAGTAAAATGATTGGGAAAGGTGTGAGCAAAGGAGATCTCTATTTGCTTGAAGACACCAAGTTTAGATCAGATTTACATTCAGCTTTTAATTCTGCTTCTATGTTAGCTTCTGATGTATTGTGGCATGCTAGATTAGGCAATCCTCATTCTCGTGCTTTAGGATTGTTGTTGCCTAATCTCTCTTTTAAAAATGACACTTGTGAGGCTTGTATCCTAGGAAAACATTGCAAGACTGTTTTTACTAAATCATCTACTATTTATTAGCATTGTTTTGATCTTGTTCACTCAGATATTTGGACTGCTCCGTGTGTATCTAGAGAAAACCATAAATATTTTGTGACCTTTATAGATGAAAAATCCAAATATACTTGGCTAACCTTGATACAATCTAAAGATAGAGTATTAAAGGCTTTTATAAACTTTCAAAGCTATGTTACTAACCACTTTAATTCCAAGATCAAAATATTTAGGTCATATAATGGAGGGGAATACACAAGTCATGCTTTCAAACACCATCTTGCAAAACATGGAATCATCCATCAAACCAGTTGCCCATATACTCCACAACAAAATGGTGTAGCTGAGAGGAAAAATCGACATCTTATGGAGGTGGCAAGGAGCATGATGTTTCATACCAGTGTGCCAAAGAGGTTTTGGGGTGATGCTGTGGTCACGGCATGCAATCTCATCAACAGAACTCCAACAAAAGTCCTCCATGGTGTCTCTCCATATGAGGTATTAACTAAAGATAAACCCTCTATTGATCACCTACGGGTATTTGGGTGTCCTTGTTTTGTGTTGATTCCAGGAGAACTCAGAAACAAATTAGACCCTAAGAGTGTCAAGGCAATGTTCATTAGATATTCCTCCAACCAGAAAGGTTACAAGTGCTTTGTACTTGAGACTAGAAGAGTGATGGTATCAAGGGATGTCAAATTTGTTGAGTCTAAGGGATACTATGATGAGAAAAATGGATGGTATTGAGACTGGAGAACAAGGAAACTCTGGTCAGGAGCATGATGAGACAGTACAAGAGATACAACCGTTGAGAAGGAGCACAAGGATCAAGTATGGTCCGGAGCACTGGAAGGACACAAGAGTGTACTTCAATGTTAATGCTGTGGCTCATCCTATTAAACCCTTATGCTCCTTAGCCCAATATCCAGTGGAGCATGAAGTGTTTATAAGCAATCTAGATGAGGAATGGATTCCAAAGACCTATGAAGAAGCTATGGCCAATGATGAATGGAGAGAGTCGGTTGGTGATGAAATGGGCGCTATGATCAAGAATGATACTTGGTTTGAGACTGAGCTCCCAAAGGCAAGAAGGCAGTCACAAGCAGGCTAATACACACAATCAAGTACCTAGCCAATGTGAAGCCAGAGAGAAAGAAGACCAGGCTGGTTGCAAGAGGATTCACTCAAACATATGGAGAAGATTAATTGGATACCTTTGCACTAGTAGCAAAGTCCACACCATTAGAATTCTACTATCTCTTGCAGTTAACTTGGAGTGGGATTTGTGGCAAATGGATGTCAAGAATGCCTTCCTACAAGGAGAGCTGGAAGATGAGGTTTATATGAGCCACCACCGGGTCTAGAGCACATGGTGAAGCCAGGGAATGTGTGGAGACTCAAGAAGGCAATCTACGGACTTAAACAATCACCAAGAGCCTGGTACCACAAACTCAGTACCACCTTGAATGGAAGAGGATTCAACCGATCAGAATCTGATCATACCTTGTTCACTCTCACCAGCCAGCAAGGTATAGTAGTCATCCTTGTGTATGTTGATGATATCATCATCACAGGGAGTGACAAAGAAGGTGTACAAGACACTAAAGTGTTTCTAAAATCTGTATTTGATATTAAGGATCTTGGTGAGCTAAAGTACTTCCTTGGTATTGAAGTATGCCGATCTAAAGAGGGGCTCTTCTTGTCCCAAAGAAAGTACACACTTGATTTATTAAATGATGCAGGAATGCTTGGAGAGAAACCAGCCAAGAATCCACTAGAAGATGGATATAAGATATTGCGTGAGGGGGAGTATGAGAACACTCCATTTGATGATCCAAAGCAATATAGGCGATTAGTGGGTAAGTTAATATACTTAACCATTACTAGACCTGATATTTGTTTTGCTGTGAACCAGATAAGCCAGCATATGCAAGTACCAAAGATCCATCATTGGAAAATGGTGGAGAGAATTCTCAGATACCTTAGTGGAGCTCCAGGCCAAGGTGTATGGATGGGTTGCAATGGCAACACAGAAGTGGTTGGTTACTGTGATGCAGATTGGGCAGGAGATAGGAATGATAGGAAATCAACAACAGGCTACTTCACCTTCATTGGAGGCAATCTGGTCACATGGAAAAGCAAGAAGCAATAGGTGGTGTCATGTTCAAGTGCTGAAGCTGAATATAGAGCCATGAGAAAACTGACTAATGAGCTAGTATGGATAAAGAAGTTACTGAAAGACTTGGGCATAGAAGTCACTGCTCCCATCACAATGCATTGTGATAACCAAGCCGCCATCCACATAGCCTCAAACTCAGTGTTCCATGAGAGGACCAAACACATTGAGGTGGACTGCCACAAAGTTAGACAATGGTGTTACAAGGAGTGATCCTACCTTGCTATACAAGAAGTGAGGATCAGCTTGCAGATATATTCACCAAGGCTGCAAGCTCCAAGGCTTACTGAAGCTTTGTTTATCATTAGTTTTGTCACATTGTTTTCCTTATATAGCAAACTAGGTGATCCACCCGCGCGCATGCGCGGATTTAATTGTATTGTTTAACTTTTATAGTTGTATATTTGGAATTTAGAGTATAGTTGTAACATATAAATTTTGTGTGGAAATATAATAAAATATATTAAGTGGAAGATTTTAAAAGAGTAATGTTCTTATGATTGGAGGGTGGTGAAGCTGGTGTCGTTTTCTTTTAGAAGACAAGAGTTATGAAGTTGTTTATTTGACGAATATAAACATGCTATGTAGTGACTTCTACGCTATGAATATTTGATGTATCAAAAGAGTTGTTTTATTTGATTATGCCGTTGGATCACAAAGTTCTCGTATTACAAAATCTCGTAATGTATTAAACAATTAAAGTGACCATACGCCAGGACAACAAAAGCTGAGACTTAGGCAATGTTTTGAAAGATCTCCTTGTACACGACATTCATTGTTTTTCTTAGAGGCTTACCGTCTTTATCTGTGATTAGAATTTTCAAGCCTGATCTAGATTTTACTCTTGAGACCGCAACATACAACTGTCCATGAGTAAAAACTGGTCTTGGAAAATACAATCCAACTCTCGGTAGTGTTTGACCTTGACTCTTATTTATAGTCATTGCAAAAGGAACCGCAATGGGGAATTGTCTACGACGCATCCTCAAAGGGAATCTTGTTTCTGGCGGAGATACAAACATTCTTGGTATTAAGACTCTTTCATCGCCTTCTCTGTCATTCATATTACATGTTATAATTATCGCCTCAATAACATGATCAGCCAACTGAGTAATTTTCAGCCTTGAACCATTACATAAACCACCTTTAGGATCAAGGTTCCTGAGCAGCATAATTATTGCACCAACCGTTAACTTCAAAGAGTGGTTCGGCAATCCAGAGATCTTTATGCTATTTAAGAACTCTTGAGAGTAACACATGGTATCCTTTGATTCTTTGTCAGATTTATCTATACCATCGGAACCGAGATATAGTTTTTCTGCACCTGTTAACAATTTAATTAGTGTATATAAGATTATATTCATTTTTTCCAGCAACGAAAGATGTAATTTATAAAATTAAAATGGCACCTGATAATTTTGACAGCATATACTCGTTAGTAGTATCAACATCTTGCTTCCGAAGACTCAAGATGGCTTTTTCTTGCAAAAACTTGAGATCTCTTTCCTCTGCAAATGATGTACCATAAACTTCGTTCACTATGGCTTCTATTTTATTTTCGCATTAAGTTATGAGCAAATCTTCACGAATATCGATCTCAACTTTTCCATCGTTTGGTTGGTTTATATTTCCATCACCGATATCAAGAATCCACTTTAAAAAAGCTTCAAGTTCTTTAGCTTCAGCATCAGTAACTCCTGCCATTAGTCTCATATTTTTTGTAAGTCTTAGAACCTTGCAGCTCTTCCACAAATATGATGAATTAAGATAAGCCAAAACAGTCTCTACTCTACCACCATCTGTTACCACCGGTAGGATCTGTCTAAAGTCTCCTCCAAAGACAACAACTTTACCTCCAAAAGGCTCATTGCATCCCATTATGTCACGCAAGCTTCTGTCTAAAGTTTGGAAACAGTGTCGGCTCATCATGGGAGCTTCATCCCAAATTATGAGCTTAGCTTGTTTTACCAATTCTGCTTGATATGAACCCTTTGACATTGTACATGTTGTAAAATCTTGTACATTAATTGGTATTCCAAATCTTGAGTGAGCTGTACGGCCTCCTGGTAAAAGCAATGCAGCAATACCACTGGATACCACATTCAATATTATTTCTCCCCAAAGATCGAATAGCAGCACCTAGGATGTTCCAAAGAAACGTTTTTCCTGTTCCTCCAAAACCATAAACGAAAAACATACCACCTTTGTCACCATTTACTGCATCTAGTATCTCTTGGTAAACAGCTATTTTCTCATCTATTATATTGGCTAATAGCTCTCTGTGTTTGTCTCTTTGCTCATCATGGTTGTAGTTTAGCTCGTCACTGATCAAAGAGTTAACATCAGTATCATACGCATAAGTATCTGGATGTGTCATACCTTTAAAAAATTCCAGTGAGCTTCCATTAATATGCAGGAGCGATTCAATCTCTCCCAAAGTTAGGCTCGTTATTTGATCTTCTGATAAACTCAAATCTGAAAAAGGGGAAAATGAATTTAAAACTTTATACTGAAAACATTGTATTAACTTGTGATTTTACTTTGATTTTTTTTTTGTTTTCTTTGGTTGTACAATATATCCTCAGAGAGTATCTCCCAAGTTGCATTCCATACATTTTCTGGAGTTGTGACACTCTTTGATATCAGTATTATAGAAAACTGCCTTCAGAGGTACTTTCCAGAGCTCCAAGACTTGCTTCTTCAATAGCTTCAATGTACTCTTTATCCTCGTCCAACAAACCCACTGCATAACATGCATCTTTGAATTTCTCGTGGATATAGCCGTTAACTGTTCTTATCTCTTCAAAGCATGTTGGACCTTTGACTATATTGAGCAAAACCCTTAAATAATACACTTCACCTAAAGATGGTAGTACATAAGTGATCCTTCCAATTGCAAAACCCCTCTGTCTTGGCTTCCACATTCTTGTTTTCAGATGCCAAACAAAGTATGATGAGAAGTCTGCATACGTTAGATTTTTTTGCTTCTAGATAAATCTTATTGGCCTCCATCCAGGCGATAAACTTGGACTTCCCAACATAAATTCTGTTTATTATTTCTTCAACGGGGTCAACTTCATTGTAAACAACCAGTTGTTGACCTAGTAGATGGAATGATAGTTTTTCTACTGTTGTTGTTCTATAGTGAGTAGGAAAAGCAAGAGTTCTCCAAGTAGATTCACATGTGGATATGTATCTGAAAAGTTTAGCATAATTAAATTGAAGCTAATGAACATTAAGAACAATATTTTATTTTCAGAAGTTACCTACAGCTATAGAAATATTAATAATTATTAGAAATAGAACAAAGTAAATAAGATTTTACCATCATTAACTTTACCAAAAGTGTCTTTCTCTCATTTTTTTAGTTAGATGTTGTATTATACTATCAAGTTTCATTTTGAAAACCCTGCAACATATGTCTGGCCTATCTTCTGATTTTAAGTTGTGTTTCTGAAGACACCTTGTAACTTCTGGCCACTTAGGATTACAAGTAATTGTAATGAAAACATCCGGATAACCATAATATTTGCATGTTGCCATGGCATCAAGATAGTGTTGCATCATATACCTTTTACCTCCTGTTAAAAAGGAAGGTATCAAAGATTCGTTTCCCTTGGTCTGCTAAATTATAATCCCCTTAGTCAGCTGCTTTTTGAATATTGTTGAAGTTTTCAGACCGGAGATTTTGCTGATTAAAGAAAAGATATTGCAGTTTATTTGTCTCAATCATGGTGTAGACATCGGTCTACCATCGTTATAGTAGAAAATTCTCCTTCCCGTTCTTGTATATGAAAAGCAAAATATTCTCGCATTGTCACAGTTTTTCTTTTTCGTCCAGCTGTATCAAGAAAACCAATGTCGATTCCCAATCTGAAACCATCTTCACCATAAGGAAATAGTAGTGGATATTGGACTGGAAAATAAGCAGGATATAGTTCACTAATCCGTTGTAACTTCCCTGATCTACTCTCAATAATAATGTCACGGGTTTTCAAACCAATGTTGAAGTCACCTGGAATTAAACCTGCAACTTCATTTGCAGTATGGAGATTCTGCGTTCTTCCATCAGTATATCTTTCACTTGGCAGCCTTAATCTCAAGCCTTTGGTTTTTTTGGTGACATCAAACTTCTCTGTTGCTGATCTTAAGGCTTTGACATGAGGATTGTGAGCACTAACAGCTTTTTAAGAAGTTCAACTACCGATTCATCCAAAGTTGCAGCAGATCCGGTTTTACTACATAAATCGTTTCAGAAAGTTATAAATAAAATATGTTCCAATATAATAATTAAAACGCAACTGAATTTATTATATTATATATAAATTCATATATTACCTGTAAGCTTTTATTCTATTTTGTATCTCATTTACGGTGTCGTGTATATAGAGTTGCAAAAATCCTGGATCTTTGTTGGGACCGGGCAAAAGATCACCTATCCTGTGATAATTCTCACCGCATATCTGAAATACATAAGGTCCTTTTCAATTGTTCAGAGAATGGTTAACCTTCCCACCAACCGATGTGAATGAAAACATCATATTGTATGCTCTTATGAATTCACGAAAGTGTTTGCTTCTTTCATCTTCATTGTAAAATAATGCTAACAATGTGGCTGGTGGAGTCTTAAGTAGTGGAAGCTTGAATTTGTCCTTTTTACAGCACATTGCGAACCCAGGTTGTTTCTTTTTAACTTGTTTGTTAATCCGTTCACCCAACCACATGTATGTTGTACAATATTGACATATATATAAAGGATCACCGTCATCATAGTAACCTGATATTAAGAAAACACAAAAAAAAATTAGCTTTAAAATAATAAATTATATATTATGAATTTTGAAGGGCAGTCTTAGAAAATGATTACATAGAAGAATAATGTGAAATAATTACCATTCTCTGATTCTCCTGGTTTGATGGTTCTAGCTGCATCGATGTTTGTGGTAAAACCTTTCAAAGTAATCTGGTTTTGTTTGGAATTTTTATTTTGATGTACTTCACTCTCATTATCATGATTAATGTCGATAACATCATCAGAGTAATTGAAATCTGCAATTTTAAAAAAAAATAAGTATTGAAATATTGGTAGATTTGTTAAGAGTACCAAATTGGTATTGAATTTAACTACCTCTTGAATCAGATTCATGCTCAGAATCAGTGGCTATGAATGACATGAAATTTTATGTGTTGGTAGAGGTAAAAGAAAAAATCTGTTTCATGAAGACGGTGTTAAACATATATGTATTTGAGGGTATGATTTAAAGATTGCAATGTTTTAAATATATGTTGTTACCTTCTTCTTCATCGCTTGCATTCCTTGAGGTTTGATTAGTAAGGTCGATCGTAGATGATGTTCTAGATGATTTATTCTTTCTTGGTCTGTCACCTGAAGTTATGAAAAAGCAACATTGTTAAACATCAATGGAGAGAATATGTAGAGAATATATTGGGTCTAAATAGAAATAGACTTACGCTTTTGTAGAGGTGGTGGTGCTTTGGCTTTATCAGTTATTTGTTCATCTTGTTCATCCATATTCACATCATCTGCTTCGTTTGAAGAAGGTTGTTGTTTTGTTTGTCTTTCACCTATGATAACAATCGGTCATGCTCAATATTGAATATAAGTTTGTACTTGTAATTTTATTAACCTGAAGGTGTGCTGCTCTTAACAACTTTTCTTTTTGTTTCAAGAATTTGCATTCTTTCATAGCTTGTGATATTCCTTGAGGTTTGATTAGTAAGGTCGATCGTAGATGATGTTCCAGGGGTTTTAGATGATTTATCCTTTCTTGTTCTGCCACCTGAAGTTATGAATAATCAAAATTGATAAACATTAATCGAGATAATAAGTAGAGAATATCTTGGGTATAAACGGAAATAGACTTACGCTTTTGTAGAGGTGGTGGTGCTTTGGCGTTATCAGTTAATTATTCATGTTGTTTATCCATATTCACATCATCTGCTTCGTTTGGAAGAGGTTGATGTTTTCTTGGTCTTCCACCTATGAATAATATTGAATTCATAGACATCAAGGGAGATAATATGAAGAGAATATCTTGGGTATAAACAAGAATAGACTTATGCTTTTGTAAGCATGGTGGTGCTTTAGCATTATGAGTTATTTATTCATGTTGTTCATCCATATTCACATCATGTGCTTCGTTTGGAAGAGGTTGATGTTTTCTTGGTCTTCCACCAATAATTAGTATTGTCATGCTTAATCTGTAATATAAGTTTGTCTTATTTCTTATTTCACTTATGCTTTTGATATGGATGTTCATGTATTGTTTTTCGGTCGTTTGGTTTTATGGTTGAATGCTTCATTGTATTGATTTGGTTTGTATGTTGAGTGCTTTGTCATAGGAGTTCTGTGGTTGAACGCTTCATTGTATTGATTTGGTTTGTTTGTTGAGTGCTTTGTCATATGACGTTTTTATAGGTCAATGTTTGTGTTCCTTTTAAAGATATACCCAAACGTTTCTATTTTATTGGTTTGATAACTTGTGAAATATACCAAAATTGATATAATTTTCTTTTTTTTAACAAGGGAATCGGTTCTTATTTCAGGAAATTATTCTTTTTATGTCATATATGAATTAAATAAGTACATGGAGCAGACAATGATTGATCGTAAATCGATGCATATCATATAAGGGTTTCAAATATGCATGTCATATTTTTTAATGTGCCATGTCATATTTTTTGTTGGTGAAAGTCATTCGAGACTATGCCATGTCATATTTTTCTTCAAAATCACTTCGTAAATATAGTCTAAGGGATACGACACATAATTAGAGAAAACTGGAAATATATCACTTTTTTATAATGAGGTTTGAATGCAATCATATGTGGCATTGGGCTTACATGCGATGAAGTTTTTGTTTGGGATGAGGGTTATTTAGGTTAAGTTACGTAGTGAATGACAAATTAAAATCTAGAAACTTGAATGACTCATACTATTCTAGGTATTATATATTGTTTCAATATTCTTGATCCAATCACTAGAAAGACAAAAGTTAAACTGCAAAGAAATGTACTTATCTCACATGGAACACAATCTTTTACCAAATTCCAAACTAATGGTTGGTTGTTATATTACAAGCTTTGTTCGTACATAAGAGAAATGTTTTGTGCACAAAATATAAAAAGAGACTACGGGAGTGTATTCAACCGAGAATTTTAGGTGATTTATATTAAAATGACAAATTCAATGTTATTCAAATATGAATTTTAAAATTTCATTAAAAATCTACTGTTATTCAATCTGACATTTTGTAAAGTACTCTGAAATCCACTGTTATTGAAATATTTAAGTTGTGGAATTTTAAAGTTTCCAGGTGATTTTACAGTGTTGAGTGGAGTTTCTTAGTTAAAAATTAAAATTAAAATCTCATAATCTTAGGTGATAATCTATAGTAGTTTAACAAAAATCACTTTACCTCTGCAACTTATTGAAATTATCTAAAACCCCCATTAGAAATCAAATCACATCAAATATTAAAATTGAATAAACCCTACAAGTCTTACAAACTTATTACTAAGTGTAAGTATTTTACTATTTTCAAACAAATGTCATTTTCTAAAAATATATGATACTTATGAGTACTAATCACTAAGATTTAAATCTATACCGTTTTTAAGTTATTTAAAATACATTTGATCGCCCCCTTCAAAATCTACACATGACTAAATATTAAATTTCATATATTTAGTTATTCACAGTATATAAATTATCAATAATATTTTGGAAGCAAAAAATTTTCCTAATAAATATAAGGGAACATATTTTCAATACAGATATTAAAACGCTTCATAAAATAATAATAATAATAATAATAATAATAATAATAATAATAATAATAATAATAATAATAATAATAATGATGATGATAATAATAATAATAATAATAAGAATAATAATAATAATATTATTAATAATAATAATAATAATAATAATAATAATAATAATAATAATAATAATAATAATAATAATAATAATAATGTGATCAGTGAGGAGTTAATCCCAAAAGTAAGACCAAATAATTGCAATTTTCTGATTTTATGAGTGTGAACAATGGTATAGTAAAAATATTTCTTTGTATGTTTGATTGTATGATAGATGTTATATATGTTTAGTAATTATCACGACACCATTAAACAAATTTAATTTCATCAAATATAATATATATTCTTCAAAATTTCAAATCAAAAATGAAAAGAAAATCTAAAATTTGATATTATACCACATATGAGATCAAAAGAAGTAGCACGATAAAAAACAATTAACAGAAAATTAAATTACTCAATTTCTAGGCTTAATTGAATTAGAGCTAAATTTCCATCTACAGCTCATGAGATAATAATCAAAGAACACAACTAATAACAACTTCTCAACATCATCCGGACTATTTATGTATTCTAAACTCAGTTTTGGTTATTTTATAAAACTAATAAAAAAGACTTATTACATAAATTGCCAGAAAAAAAAAACTATATGTAACATTCAACCAACAAAAACATACCATGTCTCTCCTCTTATACTCACTACAAGAAAACATATTTTTTATGAGGACTGTTTTCCTTGTTATTTCGTCGTAATAGGATAGATACGACAAATTAATAAGGAAACGTGTCGTTGTTAAACGTCCGTCGTAATGGACTATTCGTCGTAAAGTCCACTTAACGTTACAAGGAAATATTTTTGGTGTAAATGAAAAGGAAGAGCTTGGTCGTAAAGTCCATGTTATAATATTCGTCGTAAACTCCTCGTTCCCTTTCCTCGAAAAGTGCTCATAAACTTTCCTTGTTAACTCGTTGTTAACTTTACCAGGAATTACTAGAAATTCCATGTAAACTCATAGTAAAGTTTCTGAGAAATTTACTAGGACTTCCATGTTAACTCGTCGTAACATGTACGAAGAATTTACTTGGTATTGATATATTTTATATTTTTTATATTTATATAATTCTTAATTTAAATTAAAAGCCATAATATAAATGTCATAAACAATATATAAATTTATAATACAAAACAAAACAAAATAAAAAAAACTACGGCATGGCGTTGCTGAAGTACTCGTTGGGGAGGCCCGGTTCCGAGACTGTTCGACCGATTGACTCAGGAGGATGTTGCTGCATTCCGAGAGCCACTCATATTTCCTTCAATGCTCTCTGCATAATTGGGTTCCCTGTCGCCATAATGCCAAGCAGATCTTCAAGTGAGTCCAAACACTTTTGCTGGGAGTCCATGCGTGCCCGCATCTAAAAAAGTTTCCTCATCCCGTCTCAAAGTGTATGACAAAGTTGCCCTTGGGACTTCATTGACTGAGCCTATTTCTAATGTCCGTCCCTTCTGTCTAGGAGCCACCTTTTTCAAAAAAAAAAATATATATAATACTTTAATATTTAATTATATATGAAAAAGAATTAATATAAATGAATTAAAATCTATTTGAAAATTTTACCTCTTCGAAAATCTGGTCGACTTCTTTTGTAGCCAATGTGACGGGTAATCCATCGTGAACCTGTTGGGTTAGCTATGTCTTCTGGTCCTCAACCCAAGAAACCACATCATTATAGACTTTCCCAGACTGTGGATCTATAAAAACTCCGTCTGCTGTAGCGTGAGTCATCATGAATGGTCCAGTTAGAGATGGCATGAGTCCAGTCTTCTTGACCCACAAACAAAAATAATTAATTTTTAAATGGAAATTTAGTTAAAATACAACATCTAGACGGATCCCGGCATGAGGTTTTGGGCCTGTTCTAAGAAGCATGGGCTCATTTCCGTCTTTATCCTTCCTTCTCGAGAAAGAAGAGCACGAGTTGGACTTTTTGATTGAGGAAGGTAGGTTCCAAAAGCGGATGAGACCATCCCATACATACTTCGAGATCTCCTTGAGCTTCGCTTCATAACCGTAGAGTTCCCACTTGTTCTTCCACTTCGAGATGGTGTTGTGAAAGCGGATCTTTGATTTTGCTATAAAAGACTCCTTCACCTTCTCGTTGATCGATAAGGGTTTTGCTGGAAAAAAAGTTATAAATATATTAAAAATAATTTAATAATAAATATTTAAAATATTTACCGCAAACATTTTAAACCACGTTGTCCTCACGTGGTCTTGAGTCATACTCCAGTTCGGATGAGTCTCAAGAAAAATACCCCTTCATCGTCTCTGAGACACTCCGACTGACGCGGTTGTTTACTCCAAACCTGACAATAATATCAACTTGTTAGACCAAAAAACAGAAAAAATATAAAATTTAAACTAATTAAAAAAAAAACTTACCAATAAGTAACCCGCCGAAGATCAAGGTCCAGAATATCTAAACCATCTGTCTTTTTATAATAATTTCAAGTACCTTTTGGTGGGCTTTTGTAGGTATACCTGGAAAATATACTCACAGATACTACTGACAATGACTGGTGTCTAAGGCTTCTAGGAAGCACGTCTGGAAACTTGGCCGTCTTGAGAGCCATCGGTAACTTGAGATGTTCTACGCACTCAAGTATCGCACACTGGTACCCATTATTCTACCCGTAATTAAGATATGTAACTGTTACAAAAAATTAAAAAAATTAAGATATGTAACTTTGTACTTTTTTGGGTGCGTATCTCACTGTTATTTTTATGTCTTGCAGGCTCAAGCTGTATACCTTGCTCAAGATCAAGAAGAATGAAAGATGAGTATGAAAAATTGTTTTTTGGTATTTCAAATGATAAGTATCTCTTTCATTCTGTGTAGTAGTGGCCCGGAAGGGAAGTCAAGGAAGTATAGACTTCCAGCCTTTTTTGTTTATGTAAAATATCGGCCAAAATATTTAATAAAACATTATGTAGTTTTGTTGTTGATTAAAGTTAAAATTGAGATGTAGATAATGAGTTCAAAACCTAGCTACAACAATAAGTTTTTTTTTTAATTAATTGCTTCCGGTCTATAAATAGTCAGAATCAGCACTGATTCTGTGTTATGTCAACAACTTCTGTTATCTCACTCGTGACTTGAACTTTTTGCCATACTCATGACTTGTATTTCTTTTCTGTTTTTGCCTCAGCATTATTTTTCAGCTACTCATATTATGAGAGCTTTCTGGTACTGGCAATAAAAATTTGATCTCTTTAAATATTTTCTCAACTGCATAGACCTTAGAACTACTCCATTGAACAGATGATAGTGATACCATGATAGTTTTGCAATAAAACAATCTCTGTCAAACTGATTCCTTGATAGAGATAGAAGGGAAAAACTGATTTGTTTACTGGAGTATGCGCTTTAGCATATCATCTCCTACTCTTCCTATTTGAGAAAAAAAACAATGAAGAGTAGATAGAAGAAACAAATTATCAGGAAGATACAAAGACTGATTTGACAATTACCAGTCGGATATGGGACATTACAACTAATACAAGTTAAAAACGGGATTAGTTTTAAAAGAGAAAAGGAATAATTTCATATGTGACTTGTTATTTACTCTTCCGTTTCCACTGAATCTCCAACTGCAAGACAACAAAAAAAAAGTCCTGTAACACCTCCTTCTCTACTCTCCCAAAATGATTTGAGATTGCATTAAGATTCATGTTTTTTTTATGTTGTTGATATTTTGATTTTCAAAGAAACAATCTACTTAACAGTATAAGAAAAGAAAGGTGTGGATATATTAACAAGCAGGATGAAGAAGAAGAGCTTATTACCCAAGGTGTCATCTTTAGGATGGTTCTCAATGCAGTTAAGCAAGTACTTGAAAGTCTCGACCTCGCAAGGTATGGTTAAGGCGCCGCTATGATCAAATCCGTATTCTTCCTCAGCTTTCTCGAGCAAGACCTTGAACAGAGAGTGGCTTAGAAAGTTTGTAGGTATGATAAATCTCCGGAGCTCGGGTCCAACATAGACAGCCAAATATCCTTCAGGGACATCAGGCGGTGGCTCAGGACTTTGGTTTGTTTCCTCATCGGAATCACATGTCTTCATATCCAATAGCCTCTGGTTGATAACCGGTGAAATGATGGCTGTGTGCTTTCTTGCTCCCAACTCGGTATCATCTGACTTTGACCCTATTGTGACACTTTGCCATTTTTGCAGAATCTCCTTTAGCCTCACAATCTGCTTGATCCCGGTTAACTTTGCTGCGTTGTTTTCATCCATTTTCTCCTGTTAAGGATATATATGATCTTCCCAGGCAAGCTGCAATTTAAAATCCCGCAACCAGTTTTTAAAAAATCAAAGGAGGAAGCATATCTATATGTTTTGGTTCAAATTTCATTGCTTAAGACCTCAACCAAGTCTGAATTGATAAGGTAGTATAATTCTGGCACTTATTTTTAAAAGACACGATAATACTATCTACCAAAAAACTACCAAGAAGATCCACAACTATCTCAACTAATTGCTAGATTTCAAATTCCCAAAGCACTTTTGCAAAAAAAGTTTTCGATTCGAATTAATTTTGACATTCAATCAATAACAATAATAATACTATTCTTTTTGGTTTAACTTGGTTTTTAACCCAAAACTAGATTTCACTCGCACATCCGTGCGAGTATACTTTTCATTTTATAAATATATAATTAAAATTTTTAATATATGACTTATATTTTAGTTTTAATTATAATTATATCTAATAAGTAAATAGAGAAATACTTATTTTATAAATAAAAATATTTAAATTTTGGATAAGATTTTGTTATACTTTCTCAACAGATTCTATTGTATTTAAATTTATTTATTATTAATATTCTTATTAATTATTAAGATATTTTGAAAATAATATATATTTGACTGGTGAATATAACAATCAAATATGTAAAATTAAATAATTAATGACATGGTCCAACATAACTTTTAAATAGTAGATAAATTTTGTACTTCTCTTTTAATAGAGAAAATTCTTTATGGTTTAATTTAACTTGGTTTTTAACCCAAAACTAGAGTTTCACTCGCACATCCGTGCGGGTATACTTTTCATTTTATAAATATATAACTAAAAATTTTAAATATATGATTTATATTTTAGTTTTAATTATAATTATATCTAATAAGTAAATAAAGAAATACTTATTTTATAAATAAAAATATTTAAATTTTGGATAAAATCTTGTTAGATTTTTCTACAGATTTTATTCTATTTAAATTTATTTATTATTAACATTCTTATTAATTATTAAGATATTTTGAAAATAATATATATTTGACTAGTTAATATAACAATCAAATATGTAAAATTAAATAATTAATGACATGGTCCAACATAACTTCTAAATAGTAGATAAATTTGGTACTTCTCTTTTAATAGAGAAAATGCAATATTGTAAATAATAGCATAGTAAAATGCAATATAGTAAAATGCTATTTATTTATATAACATTCTACATATGCTATTTGCAAATATAATCATGTAAAATAAATTCAAAATTGAGTCTATCTCATACATATGCTCTTAGTTCGTAAAGACTTGTCTTAGGCCTCGATTGGTACAGCAGATGATAAAGCAGTAGCAGTATGCTGCAAAAGCAGTATGCTACAGAAGCTGTATGCTTTCATTAAATTTTTCAATAAAGTGATTGGCAGAGCATTAGCAGTATCAATTTTAAAATTGTCATAATAGTTAGTAAAATAATATATTTCTATTAAAATAATATATATATATATAATATATATTAATAATATATAATTTTATTAAAAATAATTAATTTTCATTATGTAAATTATATTTAAATTTTTTTTTTAAAAATATTAATTTTTTTGGATATAACATATTCCTCATATATAAAATTATAGTTATAATTTAATTAATTATTATTAAATTATAATA
>CAKOAT010624043.1:38393-54389 GCA_932364175.1 Eruca vesicaria subsp. sativa
TATCATAAAAGTTAATATATAATTTATTTATTAGTGTCTAAATAATATGTTTATATCGATAATATATAAATTATATTATGTTATGTTTGTTATTAAAAATAATGAATGATATATGTAATTATATAAATTATATTATATTTTAAATGTGAAATATTGTTCTTTTAAAAATAATTAATTATAATTTTTATTTTTATTTTTTAAAATATAAATTTATATTTAATTATAAAATATTGTTTATATTTTTAAACAAAAATAAATTAATTATATATAAATATTATTAAATTTTATATTTTCTATATGCAAATGCTCTTCCAAAAGCTCTATATGAGAGCATTGAGTAAAGAGCATTTGGAGAGCATTTGCATTTGGTAAATGCTTTTCTAAATGTTTTTTTGCTAAATGTTGATTGGATAATAGAGAGCATAATGCTTATGCTAATGCTCTACCAATCAACCCCTTAGAATAATGTCCATTTAAGAAACAACTTGATGATCAGACTTCAATAACACATGAACTCGGGAACACAAAGGTCCAAAAATAATATAAAAATGGTTTGATCCTTCTTTTTTTTGTATTTTTTTCTTTTGATTCTATATAATTTTTTCTTTTGGTAATCGATCCTATGTAAATATGTAATCTTCGATCATTCTAACCAAACATATCTCCCCCTCTCTCCATTAAGTTTCCTTGTATATTTTTCTGTAGTTTTCCAGCATCTAACCATATATAAGCAAGAAATCAAAGCACAACAATCACATGGAAACTAATGTCATAGATCCAAATATATCAAGCAAAATCCTTAACAAGAGGAATTATATATCACGGGTAATTCTTTCCAATGAATATTCATGCTAGTTACATAAGAATGTACACATTACCAGAAGAGGAAATGGAAATAAAGCACCCTTAGACACGAAGAGGAAACGCCATAGAAACGGATTTAGCAACTCTGGAAGATTTTATTCCTTTTAGAGGATTTTTATTTTTTTTGGGGTTTGAATGATGACGAGAGAGATTTCAAATAACAGAACAACGAAATTTACAATTTACTTTCTAATTTTAACAATAGTTTTCTTATTTTAGATTTTATAATTTCACAATTTTCTTAACATAACAAAGATCTTTCTTGGTCTTTCCGTTACTTCCGCCATTATATGGTTCTTTTGTTTCTAATTTATATAACAATAGTTCAATACCAACGATATCTGAAAAATTACAGGGTCCTTTTCTTCTTTTATTTTGAGCAAAATTAGAGGATTCTATTCTTTTTTTTTTTTGAGGATACTATTCTTGCTCAATATACCTTTTATGTTTTTCTGTCAAATTAATCCGGTGGAAAATTATCTAACTACAGAGTACATACATTATGCGTGAGTGCGGGCTCACGTATGCGTTACCCGTCTTCAGTCTGTCTTCCAATTTGTATTCACTTCCAAGAAAAACAAATACTGGTAACTTTGAAGGTTATTAAAACTTATTAGAAGTAAAAATAAATGGCGGTAACTTCAAAACTCTAAGAAAGTGACTGGAATGAGCTGTAACTTTATGTTATTAACTGTAGAAACTAAATTGTAGATTTATTTATTGTATATTCTTTTGCTATACTTTCTTAAAAAACTTATTTTTTGTTTTAGAAATAAAGCTTTCTACAGCCACTTTTAAAATTTTTAGAAATACTTTTGCTGTAGATTTAGAAAAAAAGTAAAACTTGATTGGTTGAAACATATATTTTTTTACTAAATTTTGACTATCTAGAACATTTACAACTACAACTAATCATCCCCTAACTCTCAAGTCTCAAAATTAGAATAGGTCAACGTAAATTGATAAGAATCGTTTCTACACTATGAAAACCAGTGGACCCAGGGCCGGCTCAACATTTATTTGGGCCCCTGGGCAAAATTTTTTTTTTTACCTTTAATGTTTATATTTATTAAAAAATTAGATATTTTTTAAATTTATAACATCAATATCTTTAAAAAATTTGTTACGAAAATAAATTATGTATATGTAAAATATTTTAGGGCCCCTATTCAACTAAAATTTATAAATATTTAAAATTTTATATATAAAAATATGTATATATAAAAAATATTAGACCCCGTAATCAGTAAAATCGGGGGTACACGGGTTTGGACTCGGGACGGTCGCACCGTTTTTCCCCTTGTAAGCCGGCCCTGGGTGGACCGCACATGTGCTGCGAGCACTAATATAACTATTAGATTTTATCATTATATTTTTATCTTATATTTTCATTTTAACATATCATATAAATAATACACTCTATGTATGTCATGTTTGGGAAAAACACAGAAACACGTTTATAATGGTGCAACAAAATATGAGATTATTCCCCAACCAATGTGAACCTGTGAAAAATACGTAGATAACACTAAAATTCTACTATATATTAATTGAGAAGTCATTTAATTAACTTATGTTGACATATCGTTTATAGGAGAACCCTTCAATTAATTATTATAATTTGATTGGTTGATGATTTTTTCTTTTATTTAACTAAAGGTTTTAAAAGGAAATTAACGCTAGAATTACTTACTCTAGTCTAAGTTTCCAAACATGTAATTAAACATTTTAAATATAAATGAATTAACATAATTTATTTTTAAAAACATTAAATATCAAAGATTACATTATATAAGTTGATAATATAAATTTAAATACATATGATTTCTTACTACATAAACAATTATATAAGATTTTAATATAAGTAGTAAATACAGTTTATCATAGATTTCAGAAAACTAATTAATATAAACCTAACAATATTAATTACACTCACTCATTCACTCAATATATATATATAGGGGATTTTGCAAAACCAACCTAAAAATTCAAGTAAAACACAAAACCAACCTCTTTTTTTTTGTCATTACTATTCACTCTTGAAAAACCTAAACTCTCCTCATGTTTCTAACCATTTACAAAATTTCCATTATTATTAAATATTATATAAATTTTAAAAATTATTAAAAACCTATTACACCCTAAACATTTCGTCTTATTCACCACAATGCCATTGTCATCAATATTTACAACCACCAAAAACAACCATTGGTGAGGTCTTTAAGCTCAAGATATGAATTGTCAACCACTTATTTCACTTTCTAAACCAACAATACTTCATTTCCTCTCATTTCCTCTCTATTTTCATCTAAACAATCCTCATAACTCTCATTTTCATAAACACAAACTTCATAGTTTCAATTTTATTCACAAGTGAATCATAAAAGGTGCTTCTTTTGCTCATATTTGGATTCTGGACGGTGGAAAAGCTTGGAAACAAGCTTTAAACTGGAAAAGGTAACTATTTACATGCTTTTCGTCATATCTCTGATCTGTATCGCGAAAGTAGATTGTATTATATGTCTACACTTACGATGCAGTATACTTGTCAACGCACAGGTTACTTTTGCAGTTGACCAAAATAATTTTTTTGTAATGTAGACCTATCTTTGAAACCAAAAACAAAAAAATTTGGTAAACTTACTAAGAAATCTACATAAAAGAGGTTAGTTTTGCATTTGACCAAACTTTTGACTTACCATAGTAGACTTTCTTGGAAGTCTACGCTTTGTAGACTGCTAGGGTAGTCTACTGAAGGTCAGTTTTGCATTTGACCAAAACTTTAACTTCGTTGAATAGGTTTCTTTTTTATTTGACAAAAATGTTTAGAAACTGACCAAAACTTACTTTACGTGTAGACTTCATATGTAGTCTACAAATCTCAGGAAAAAAGTAGACTGTATATGAAGTCTACTATTTTATGTTGGTCAATTGCAAAACTAACCTGTTGGGTTATAGTGTAGACTTTTACTGCAGTCTACGGATTTGTAGACGTTTTGTTTAGACTAGTCGTGGAAAGTCAAACTTGGTCAATTGCAAAACTAACATCTTTCAAACAAATTTTAAAAGTAGACTGAATTGTAAGTCTACTTTTAAAAATCAAATTTTGAACGAATTCGGGTCAACTGCAAAACTAACATTTTTTAAAATGTAGACTAAAAAGGAAGTCTACTTGTATAAAATCACAATTTTTTTTTCAAATACAGAAAGTAACCCGTGAATTTTCAATTGCAAAAACCAACCTAAACGTAGACCTATAAGACAATCTACAAAATGTAAACTGAAAAAAATGTCTACATTTATTTAGACTGAATATACAGTCTACATAGAAAAATCTATTAAAAAGTGGATTTGTGTATTGTTCATTAAGTTTTTTCAAATTGTTTTTGTATGAAAGTGTGTGTTAGTTAATCATAAGGGTCTTCAATGATTTTCTTTTGATAATCTGTTATAATCATGAAGTTAACACATTTTTGGTTTGTCTATGTTCTTAGCTTAAAATTTGTAGACGTACTTGTAAGTCTACGTTAAAATTTTTGGTTTGACTATAATGTTTGCTAATAATTGTAGACGTACTTGTAATACTATTTTATAATTTTATCAAACATGAAATTTTTGTTTGCTAATTATGTAAACCGTATTTTTTTGCAGGATATGACTCAATTACTCGTTGTATACAGTGAATGAGTGGTGAAAAACTCTAGATGTGTTAGTGTTATGTGTCGAACTTATGAGCTGTCTTGTTGCTATGGATGTTCTATTATGTATTAGTGTCTCATTGCTTTGATTTGTCTTCTATTGGATTTGTAGGTCTTTAGTCTGTGTTGAACTTATAAACTATATTGTTGCTTTGGATGTAGCTAATATGATAGACTTATGTTATATTTTTCTCTATCAAATAGACTTCTTTGTAAGTCTACAAGAAAGAAGACTAATAATTAACAGGAATTGTCTGTTAAGTAGACTTCTACATTTTCATCAATCTTACACAAAACATCGTTACAATATCAGAATAAATATAAAAGGACAATAGAAAACATCTAAACTAAATCAAAACCTTGATCTCTCATTTCCTTCTTGGCCTTGCCTGTATCTCACAAGGAAAACGTAGGGGATGACCACCATGTCTTATACCTGTGGTTTGAACATTGCATACCAAACACCAACATGAAAACAATGCATATTAGTATATGGAATCACATTTTTACACCAATAATGTTGTCTAATTAGAAGTGATGTACCATGTTTTAAAAAGGCTTAGTAACTTGTAATGCTACAGTAAGCTCATCTTTAGGTACCTGCAGGAATGGACCAGATAGAACAAGACAAGCTCACACATAATCATACAGAAAATAACTAGAAACCGAACAAACATCACATGAGCTTGCACATTAAAAATGATAGAAGCTTCCGCTTGTTTGCCATCTCATGTAGACATGCAATTGGATAGACAAATAACCAAGAGATTAGCCATAGTTTCATTACAAGCGGCTCGTCCCTAGACTCCCTACTGATACTTACTTTTGGACACGACAAGTTACAAGTGACAGAATAGCTCTTCTAAGACTACAATTTGATTTTTCTGCAATACGAGCAGCAAAGCCGTGGGGGTAGTTGCAGGCTTACTTTCTTTCGACGAATCCAACATTCTCACTATTTGGAAACAGAGAACCACGTTTCTGTTTAGAAGACAATTTAAATACAACTCTACTGACAATATTTGGCAGTAATTTTCACAAAATTATAAAGATGAAAAGAAGTTACTCGTTTGATGATAGGAATACTGAAAGCTAAAGTATTTCCAGTTTCTTTCCTTGCACGAGCTATGATGTCTCGTCCTTGCAGTGCATGAACCAACACAGCCATCTTCACACAACACAAAACAGTATGTCAATAAAGATAAAAGATAAGTCTTTAACAGCTTTCAGACTGAAAGGAATTTCCTTTACCTTAATGGGGAAGAGGTGAGTGATAAAACTTCCTCTAGAGGCTCACCGAGCCGCTGAGGCAAACCGAGTTTCGAGTTCTTGTCTTCATCATTCTGGGAGCAACCTGCAACAGAGAGCCAGAGAAATCAATAAAACACAACACATGCTTGTACACTACAAACATGTATTAACACAAAACACTTCATCAATTTTCGTCAACGACATATGCATTTCAATTTACAGCAAATAAATTGAACATATACAAACCCTAGAACGAAAATTGAACACTTTAATCAGAACTATTAAGAGATGCAGAGACTCTTTATAAACACACATATAGACAGAGAGAGACAGGGAGGAGAGTAATGGTGATGACGAGGAGGAGATGAGGAGGAGACAAGGCGGAAAGTAATGGTGGAGATGAGGAGGTGATGAGGTGGAGAGTAATGGTGGTGACGAAGAGAAAATGAGGAGGAGACAGGTGGAGATGGCTGAAGGATGGGAGAGGATAGTGGTGGTGGTCGTGGTGGTGAATGGTGATTCCGAGAGGAAGGTGGCTGGGTGTGAAAACGTAGTCGAAGAGGGTTCGCCGGAAATCTCACCGGAAATCGCCCCCTAAACCGCCTCAGATCTAGACGGCGTGATTAGGATTCTTTTTACCAGAAAACTCTAAAAAAGTATTTATACGCTGTGTAATTTTTCCGGTTAGGTTAAATTGGTTAATGTAGAGTGAAATAGACATCTACATATAAGTAGACTTTACTGTAAGTCTACTATACCCTGAATATTGGCGCCAATATGGAAATATAGTCTTCAAAATTCATTTTCACTTTCCGCTTAGTTAATTTTAATTTTAAAATAATTTATTTTGGTAAACACAAATTAATTATGTAGACTGAAATAGACGTCTACATATACGTAGACTTTACTGTAAATCTACTATACCCTAAATCTTGGCGCCAATATGGACAAATAGGCTCCAAAATTCATTTCACTTCCCGCTTAGTTAATTATAATTTTAAAATAATTTATTTTGGTAAACACAAATTAACGTAGACTGAAATAGACGTCTACATATAAGTAGACTTAACTGTAAGTTTACTATACCCTAAACCAGAAATCTCAAACCTTAAACCCCAAACCCCAAATCTCAAACCCTAAACGTTTGATTGATTATAAAAAAAATCTGAGTCATTGTACCAAATATCATATATACAAAATATAAACTACTGAACATTAAATTTGCAATTTTGAATCATTAAAACAAAATAATTCTAAATCTAGAATCTAACCCTAAGAATCTAACTCTAAAAGACATAACATGTTAGAACCTTTGGTTGCTAAACCATTAACATTGTCTACCACATAGTTCCTAAATCAATATACATTCTTTTAAATTGTTCAATTATAAGAAAATTTAATTTATATACCTCATACTAACCTTTAAATTGATGATTTATTAAAAAAGTTACCAAAAACATTTTTTCTACATTTTTAAAATTAAACTATTTGATTAAATTAAGATGTAGACTAAATAATAAGTCTACAGTAATCTACACAGTAGACATTAATGTAAGTCTACCTAGTTTTAGACTTCTTTAGTAAAGTGTAGACCTACTAAGGACATAATCGTAAAATATATTCCACGTTTTTTGTTTGTTCATAAGGGTTAAATAGTAGTTTTAACACCTATTTAGATTGGGTTTGCAATTGATTGAATATGGGGTACACCTTTAGGGTTAAAATGAATATTTGGGTTGGTTTTGGCAATTCCCCCTATATATATATACATATATTCTAAAATGTGTCAAATAAATCTAAAATAGCCAAATATATAACTTTAAAAAAGTTCCATTCATTTTCAATAACAATGTGAAATCATAGATGACTTATCACTTTTAGAAATAATTAAAATATTTTATATTTTTAAACATAAAGTTATATGGTAAATCATTTAAAATTATATTAACCAAGAAATTTTATTTAATTAACTATTAATATAAACAAATGAATTAAAATTATTATATAGTAAGCCATTTAAATTTGAATTAATAAAAAATATTTTTCACATGCTTTTCGTAGAATGAATACTCTATTAATATAATTCATATAGCTTTGACTATAATAAAATTAGGATGCTTGGCCTAAATAGAAAAAAAGGTGACATAAATAAAAAAAAAAGAGATGAATGATACGAAAATATGTTTGTTGTGTTCTTGGTTCTTTTATACTCTTATTTACTTATTTGTCGAGATGCATGTATTTTGGTGTTATTATAAATGTGAACTAATTAGTTTTATGTGGTTTAAAAATATTGTGATAAATTAAGTAAAAAATATTAATAAAAATTACATGTTATACAATTGTTAAAATCAAAGATAGAAAATATAATGTATGGAATTAAAGTAGAAAAAAACATTTAAAAATAATGAGATGTATATTTTGCGGTATAATAAATTTTTAAAATGTAAGATAATAAAATTCAAACAAATTTAATACTAATAAAAGCATTTTAATTTTGGTTTAATATTGGATCTTACATTAATATTAAGGACATGTGCCTAAAATAACAACATTTCGTTACTTATAATTTTAAATATTATTATCTTTTGTTAGTTACTCAAATTTAATTAAAATAGGTATGTTTTAAAGGAAGAATTTTTTGTTTAACCCATTTAACTTTTATGTTAACCACTAAATAAAAAATGAGTGAGAGAGTGTGATTTGACAAAATTATGAGAGAAAATATTTAACTACCATTTTTCTAATAGATGTTTTCATGTTTACATTAACTTAATTTATTATTGGTTTTAAAGAGATAAATCCCACTATATATTAATTAAGAAGTTATTTAAGTGATTTTTTCTTATGTGTTGTTAATAGGTTAATTTTTGAAAAATAATAGTTATAAATTGATTGGTTGTTGACTTTTATTAATTATTTATTTTAATTAGATCTGAAAATAAAAGGTAACTATAGAATTATAATATAAATTACCAAATAACACAAGTGATATTACAAATAATGATTGATGGTAACTAATTGTAGAACTGGAGAAAGAATATATATATGTTTTATCAATTTCTTTCTTTATCAATTATTTATACATGATTAAATAAAATATTTCTATTTATTGAAAAATATTCAATTGTTATATATCATTTTGTAAAAGATTTAGATTTGTAGGTAAGGAATTATTAGAACTATTTATGTTCTTTAAAGTCCACACAAAATTTTTACAAACGATTTTCATGATAAAAGTCTCCTATCATTGTAGTGATCAAATTGGAGTTACACCAACAAATAATTTGTTTTATTTATAAGCTAGAGTATATCCAATTTTTTCAGATGTTAAAATAATATATAAAGTGATTCTACGATCAATTATCTGAATTAATTATAATATTACTTTTCTCGAAGAGAATTAATTGTAATAACTAAGGTTTATGTTGTTGAATTCTTTTAAATCTCACAGATCTTCTAAAAATATATACTGAAAATTTTGATTATCCAACTATTTTGGAACTAAAAATTAAAATTTTAAACTTTTCTAATTATTTTCCCAAAATTATAACAATATAACATATTATATATTCCTTAATATAATAAAATTACCCTAGCTGTCCTATCAATTTAACAATTCATCCTTAAATCCTGAAAACTCCTAAATCTAACAAATGATATACTCAGACATAATCAATCAAGCACAGAACATTGATATATATTCTAAATAAACAAAAATATGAGTTCAGAAAAGACTCCAAAGGAGTTCTAACTTGTCTCTCCAAATCCAGAAAAAAGTGTGACCTAAAAACTGCTTAAAACATTATATAGGGTAAAATCCCTGTTAAAAACACGGACGCATAGCTGATTAATGACAACCTAAACGCTTGGTGTAAGAAAACCGTGCCAATTTTTACCAGATCAGTTTACCTAATCAGACAAGAATAAAATCGACCGCCTAGGCTTCGTGATTTGATTAAAATCGTTTTTAACCAATTTTTACCGAACATTCACAATTAGTTTTTACGATTACAATGGTTTTGGGCTTCTTCTTTTTTTTTTTGTAAAACCCACCCATAAATTTTAAAATTAGAAAATTATTGTATTTATAGAGTAGTTGACATCTCATTTTCGTGTTATTCTCCGATGTGGGATGCTGATTTTTTTTAGCTTTTTTGTATCTTTTCTTTTACTTTTATATTTTGATGGGATTTTTAAGAGAAAAAAATAGACAAATATAAGATATAAAATATGTCAAGCGTACTAGTTCACGTTTTGTCTATAAAATAAAATTTTATAAAAATACAGTAGACCTCAATAAATTAATAATGTTAAGACTTTAAATTTTTATTGATTTATAGAAATATTAATTTATAAAATTTTCTTTTTAGTTTTTTTTTTGAATATTTTATTTATAAAATAAGAAAATATTTTATTTTATCATAGAAACATTATTTTAATTTTAGAAATTTTTATATTTATATTGTTTTATTATCTTATTTAGTGTATATTTTTATGTTTCGTAGAATTGTTATGTGATTTTTGATATAATTTTATTAAATATTATCAAAACATATTTAAATGTTAAGAAAATAGAGGTATTTTCATTGTGAACATAAAACCAACAATATAATGTTTAGTTGATACTTATATAAAAATACTAGTGGTTTTTACGTGTTACGCGCGGATTTTTTACCATTTATGTATTCATATTTTTTTGTTGTTTTTATTTTATTTCTTGATTTTTTTTTTGAAATATATGTGATGTATTTGTTACTGGTGTCTTGAGAGTTGAATTTTAATAGTGTAGTGCGGATTTTATTTTGAAGTTGTCTATATTCTCTGTGATAGATATTTGTTTAAAATTCTTGAGTTTATTAATGTATTGTATACATCCAAACTTATTTATTTTTTCTAAGTCTTCTTCTTACATAGAAGATCACAATTGTCACAAAAAACTGAGATTTTAGTAGTAGGCACAAACATAAGTAGCAGAAAGATCTATTTTAAAAAGGCACAAGACATATTCGAGGAGGTGTTAAAGTAAAGTTCGCCATGTTATTTTATATAATATTTATGTTTGAGAAATAATGAGTTAGAAAAAGATAATCTTAAAAGAGTACTACTATTTATTTTTGTTGCCAACAAAATATATAAATAATTGTCATTATTAAAGTACATAAAAGTAATTGTGATCTGATGTTCAATGTTAAGCAATAAAAAGTGATGCACAACATATCAGATAGAAGTAGATGAATGTACTTGTTGTTGATGTTTTCGGATAACATTATATTGTATATTGTAGCCTTCATTGTTTGTAAAATGATTATGTAACCCTTACATTTTTTAACTTGTAATCTAAGCAATATTTTTAATGTGATTCCAACATTGAACTTATAGTTTTGTTATATTTATTAACATTTTTTTTTTTTTTAGGGCTTGGTTCTTAACTAATTTCTTGTTCTAGTTTTCATAGTTTTATGTATTTCTCTAAGTTCAAGTTTTTAACCAATAAAGGAAATTAGTTTTTGTTAAATTATTTTTATTTTTATTTTTAGTCTGAGTTTCATGAAATCTGAAAAATTTATATCACAAATTTATTTTTTATTTGTTAATTCTTATAGTTTTCTGTTTATTATAAGAATTTATGTATTATTTTAGGGAAATTTTCCAAATATGACTCAAAACTTAATTTCAAATGCAAAAGTAAACCCAAAATTGAATCAAATGCAAAAATAATCTAAAAGGCTAGTGAAATTACAAACAGCCTCTTGTGAACAAACAAAAAACCCAATTTTTTTTTACGTTTCCAACCCCCGCAACTATTATGTCCAGACGACTTTCGTCTAGTATAGTTATTCTTAAAAATAATTTAAAAATTTTGTAAAAAATATTTTGATAAGTAAAAAATTGAAATCATGTAATTAACATATGTTTTAAGAGATATAAATTAAGATATAACAAAATTTAATTATTTTCAACATAGATGAGTTAATGTAGTGAGTCATGATATTCTTTGGTTTAGGTTTTGCCAACATATGTTGTAGTATTGTATGTGTTTCTTAGGGTTAGATTTTCGAAAGCATAAATATTTTTTTTGAAAAAAACTAAAATTTACCTAAATGTGTTTATTTATGTGTATAGTACACACTATTTAAGTATAATCTGATTTTTTAACGTGGTTAGTTAGTTAATTTAATCAATTTAGTTTAGGGTTTAGGGTTTAGGGTCTGGATGACTTACTATTAAGTCGTCAAGTAATATATTTAAGGCCAGACGACTTACTAGTAAGTCGTATGATGAGTAGTATTCAACATACGACTTACTAATAAGTCGTCTAAACTGGACCGAACCTTTTATTTACCAATTTACTTTTAAACCTAACTGGAATTTTTACCGGACATATATAAGATGCTTTTTTACTCACTTTTTCGGGAAATTCAGAAGATCCTAACGCTGTTTCTCTCAAAGGTGATTTCAAAGGCAATTTCCGTCGATTCTCTTTAATCCATCGTTCCACCGTCGGTTATCTCTCCGCCGTTATCACCGTCATTATCACCACCGTTCTCACTGTTGCTTCCTCTATTTCAGATCTGAGAGGAAACTCTAGTGCCGTTTCTCTGTAAACCCTAGCGCAGTTTCTCTTAGAGGCGTTTTGTTGAACTCCGCTGCCGGTAAGTTATATCTCTTACTGTCAGGTGACTGATTTAGGAAAAGAAGAACATAAAACATCGTTCTCACCATCGTTCTCATCATGCTTCTTTATTTTCACGTTTATTTTTGCAGATCTATAACCGTTGTGTTGAAGGCGACTATATCGTCTCTGAATTTTCAGGTCGGCTTTACAATGTTCTACTGGAAGTCTTGGAAGACTTGCCAGACGACTTAATTATAAGTCGTCTGGAAAGTCTTCTAGACTTATAATTAAAATGTTATACTGGATGGTTGTGTGTTTGAGATGGCTGTTGTTGATTGTTTTCCAGAAAAAGGGTATTCCTGAACTGCCCCGTAGGATACATACAATAGGGAAAGAGCCCCCCGCATTGGCATTTCGTATCATCCGTGTACAAAGTTGTATACTGCTTTAAGGAATGCTCTTCGTGATGACGAATATGAAGAGCTGAAGGAGTCTAAGTTGGGAGTTTTCATCAAGTTCCAAGAGCTGGGATTTGATTGGGCTTCAAGGCTGGTTCACTACATGCTCGGTTTCCAGCTCAACATAAAGAAGAAATATGAGCTGTGGAGTCTCGTTGGTCCACAACCTTTCAGATTTTCACTGTTAGAGTTTGAATACCTCACTGGTCTAAACTGCGAGTACATCGAGGACCTTGAGAGACCAAACTGTGTTGTTACAAAGGAGTTGGCTTCTTTCTGGGAGTTGTTGGGAGTTCATGTCAAAGCTGGGCCAACTACTCAATAGATGCAAAGGGTGGTCTTGGGATGATCGCAAGCGGCTCGGGTACCTTGCCATCTTCACTGGATACATTGAAGGGATAAAGTTTTCAACCCCTACACGGGTTAGTCTGGCAAGGCTAGTGGTGGATTAAGAACAGTTTGAGAATTATCCATTGGGGAGAGGTGTGTTTAAGGTGTTGATGGACTTTGTGAAGGACAAAGATATTCCGGGTTGTTACATTGTTGATGTGTTTATACAAGTTCTCCAGGTCTGGGTGTACACAGCTCTGCCAAAATTGGGTGCTAATTATGGTAATCTCATACCAAACAGACCGTCTCCACCGATACTAGCTTACAAGGGTGGCAAAAGACGCATATGATTTAAAGAAGCTATTGACAGACATATATTTACTTCAATCCAAAATACTTTTTGAAAACTTATGATTAAATCGCCTGGAAAGTCTTTCAACTAGACGACTTAGCAAAAGACTTATAATTAAGTCGTCTGGAAAATCTTCCAGCACGATGACTTAGTAGAAGACTTACAATTAAGTCGTCTGGGAAGACTAGTGTTAGGAGTTTTCAAGGCTCCTAAGACAAATGTTGTAGTATAAGAGATTGTCGAACCAATTCTAAGGGATTTTAAAGCACTGAGAATGCAAGTACTCACTTAATCTAAGTGCAATCGAATAAATGATGGTTTGAAACTATAACTAAGAATAAGAAAAACGATAACTAAATAACTTCCTTGATTAAGAGAAAGGAGAACTCATGGGAGTAGGGATTAGATTTTGGGTGATCAAGTTTCGAACTAAGGATGGCAAATGATCAATCAAACTATCAACCTTAAGCCTAGACACAATTCTAAACAAGTTCTATGTCTAGATAAATGTTCATTTACTAACACAACTCAAGCATCAAATGTCTTCGGTTGAATATTGTGAAAGCAATCATTAAGAATAAGTCTACTAGCCATCTTAACACCTTTAACAACAAGTGCCCTGGTAAAGAATGTTAAAAGCTTAGGAGAGTTGACTCAGACATTTCATCGAACACTTTGTGAATGGGAAATGTCTAGAGATCAACCTTTGAGTGGCTAACTCAAAAGAAGCATTAGGATTACTCTACTAGCAAGGAACAAGAATGATCTACACTAAAACAACCTAGAACTAACCTAATCACCCTTAATCTCCCTAACCCATGAATTCAATGGTGATTTACTCACTAATCATCATGATTACTCTTAAACTCATGTTAGATTCAAGTTTAATCATGTAAATGTTGAAATAGAAAAGTAAACAAAGGTTTTTCAATTGTTTTTCTTCAAGAACAAAGATGATCTGTCTGGTAGGCTACAAAGAGTATTTAAATTTAGGTTTTTCCAACTCAAAACATAAAAAACGAAATTGCAAAAAGGTCCTCAAAACAAGTATTTTTCGTCCAAATATAAGCGCACTGCGGGGTCACAACCCCGCTGCCACAACCCCGCTGTGGGGTGTTGTCTTAGCCGAGCGGCCCCCTGACTCCGCCCCGGGGGTCCGCTGTGGTCTGGGCCGACCCCCTGACCCCACTGCCATGACCCTGCTCCAGGATGCCCGAACATGATGGATATGCCTCTGGTAAATTGGTCATAGCTCCTTCATTACATCTTCAAACGACTTGAAACCACTTCCATTAGAACGCTAACTCAATTTGATATGTCTCCACAAAATATTAGCAACAGAATATTTTTTTAAAGGCTCAATCCATGCTCATCTTTCAGCCCCTTTTGGATCACAATGCTCCTAAACATCTCAAACCACTCCATGGCACATTCCAACACCTAATAAGGACAATGAATGCAAAATGCAACCTAGACATGGCTAAATCCTAACCTATATGATGAAAATGCTCATGGATGAATGAGTAAAACAATGCAAATATGCAAGATATCAACTCCCCCAAACTTGTTCTTTACTTGTTCTCAAGTGAACTTTCTAGAACTTATGGGAAAAGAGTTTTGAAGGTGGGAGCTCATAGCCAAAAGAAACACATCTAAGAAATCAACTTAACATCCGAAAGAGACATTCCAAGTAGCATGAGCACACTCTCTTATCACACTCTAGCTTCTTTAGGCCTATCAACACACTCTTATGCCTTTAAGCAAGATGCAATACTTTTCAATTTACAAGTCTTTAAACCAGCTCTCACATTAGTTCACACACACACACACAAAGTGAATTCTCACAAATGGGCACATGATCTCAATCATTTGGCTAGGCAATCAAAAGGTCTAATGAGAATGAAAAGGAGGGTTCAAATACATCATTTTTTTAGTGACTATCACTCAAGAACAAGGAGCATGATCATTATGCAAAATTTATCTAAGACTAGAGGCAACTTATGCATACATAGTCTTATTCTCATAATTCTACCCTTTTCCTAAGTGATCACAAGTTCTAACCCTTTCTTTTTCATCCCATGACCCAAATAAACTTTTACTCACATCACTCACCAATGAACAAATTTCTTTCTCTCTTTTTTTTTTTTCTTTTTTTTTATTGATATCACCAAATGGGAACCTTACTCACACTTTCTACTCTTAGCTCTTCTTTTCTATCTCTTTTCTTTTTATTGATAAGGTTTTCTTTAGGTACATTCTAGAGCTTTTCTTCAATTGGTTTGGTTCCTAGTGGCTTTCTTTCTTTTCTCAAGGTACACTTTGTTTCAACTTTCTCATGATCTCTCATTCAAAACCCAAGATATTAACTTTAGAACACATAAACCCACCCACCATCCTAGATGCTAGCTCAAAAGAGGTTCCTAT
>CAKOAT010624043.1:58183-75845 GCA_932364175.1 Eruca vesicaria subsp. sativa
GTAGATGTAGAAGTGTTAGCTTGTTGTTGAGAAGGTTGGTTTCCCTTGTTGGTGAAGCCAGGAGGTGGGTTTTGCTGAGGCTGATAGCTGCCTTGCTGGTTGTTCCTTTGCTGGTATCCTCCTTGTGGGTAGTTGTTGTAGTGAAAATTGGGTTCCTTCTTGTACCAACTACCATTGTTGTTAATGAAACACAACTCTTACTGGCCCTCTATTCCATCCACTTCATTGGTCACAGCGTTTGGTGCTTGGCTTGTGTTCCCAACAAAGTTCAGCTGCTCTTGTGTAGCTTTGTCGGCAATGAGGATGTCAATCTTATCCTGTAGAGCCTTCAGTTCCTTCCTTGTCTGCTTGTCATCACCTCTACTACCTCTGTCATGATCTCCGCTGTAGACTGCATCACTCTTAATCATGTTGGCTACCAGCTCCTCTGCATCCTCTTCAGATCTTCCCAAGAAGAACCCATTGCTGGATGTATCCAATCTTGCTCTGTACTTAGGAAGAGCACCTCTGTAGAATGTACTCAGCAAGCTCTCTTTGGAGAAATCATGGTGTGGGCATTGTGCTTGATATCTCTTGAATCTCTCCCATGCTTCGCTGAATCCTTCCAAGTTCTTCTGTTGAAAGCTGGATATCTCGTTCCTCAACTTAGCTGGATATCTCGTTCCTGAACTTGAGAAAAATTTCTCCAAGAATGCTCTCTTGCACTCATCCCAGGTGGTGATAGAGACGCTGGGTAGAGTCTTCTCCCACTGACGTGCCTTGTCCCCCAAAGAGAAAGGGAATAGCTTGAGCTTGAAGGCATCCTCAGACACACCATTGATTTTTGACAACCCACAATAGCTGTCAAACTTATCCAAGTGATCAAATGGGTCTTCTACAGGCAAGCCATGATACTTGTTGTTTTCGATCACGTTGAGGAGTCCTGGTTTGACCTCAAAGTTGTTGGCTTCCACAGCTGGTGCTTGGATTCCCAACCTATTGCCATGAAAGTTTGGGCGGTCATAGGTACCAATGGGGCGAGCTGGGCGCGGTGGGTTAGCCATTTCAGTATCCAACCTCTGTTGTTGAACCTGTTGTTCTGCTTGTTTTCTCTGTCTTACTATCTCTCTTTCAAACGCCCGGATATGTGGAACTCTTGGAACAAGGTTTGTTGTGCCTTTGCTCCTCAAGTTCATACACCTGAAATCCAAAGAGAGATGAAGATGAATAATCAGTAACAAAATAAAAGAAAAATGACTTAGTCTCAAGCAAGTGACTAAATCTCAATGTTTAAATCTACTCAGAATTTGGCAACGGCGCCAATTTGGTGTTAGGAGTTTTCAAGGCTCCTAAGACAAATGTTGTAGTATAAGAGATTGTCGAACATATTCTAAGGGATTTTAAAGCACTGAGAATGCAAGTACTCACTTAATCTAAGTGCAATCGAATAAATGATGGTTTTAAACTATAACTAAGAATAAGAAAAACGATAACTAAATAACTTCCTTGATTAAGAGAAAGGAGAACTCATGGGAGTAGGGATTAGATTTTGGGTGATCAAGTTTCGAACTAAGGATGGCAAATGATCAATCAAACTATCAACCTTAAGCCTAGACACAATTCTAAACAAGTTCTATGTCTAGATAAATGTTCATTTACTAACACAACTCAAGCATCAAATGTCTTCGGTTGAATATTGTGAAAGCAATCATGAAGAATAAGTCTACTAGCCATCTTAACACCTTTAACAACAAGTATCCCTGGTAAAGAATGTTAAAAGCTTTGGAGAGTTGACTCATACACTTCATCGAACACTTTGTGAGTGGGAAATGTCTAGAGATCAACCTTTGAGTGGCTAACTCAAAAGAAGCATTAGGATTACTCTACTAGCAAGGAACAAGAATGATCTACACTAAAACAACCTAGAACTAACCTAATCACCCTTAATCTCCCTAACCCATGAATTCAATGGTGGATTACTCACTAATCATCATGATTACTCTTAAACTCATGTTAGATTCAAGCTTAATCATGTAGATGATGAAATAGAAAAGTAAACGAAGGTTTTTCAATTGTTTTTCTTCAAGAACAAAGATGATCTGCCTGGTAGGCTACAAAGAGTAATTAAATTTAGGTTTTTCCAACTCAAAACATAAAAAACGAAATTGCAAAAAGGTACTCAAAACAAGTATTTTTCGTCCAAACATAAGCGCACTGCGGGGTCACAACCTCGCTGCCACAACCCCGCTGTGGGGTGTTTTCTTAGCCGAGCGGCCCCCCTGACTCCGCTCCAGGGGTCCGCTGTGGTCTGGGCCGACCCCCTGACCCCGCTGCCATGACCCCGCTCCAGGATGCCCGAACAGGATGGATATGCCTCTGGTAAATTGGTCATAACTCCTTCTTTACATCTTCAAACGACTTGAAACCACTTCCATTAGAAAGCTAACTCAATTTGCTATGTCTCCACGAAATCTTAGCAACAGAATATTTATTTAAAGGCTCCATCCATTCTCATATTTCAGCCCCTTTTGGATCACAATGCTCCTAAACATCTCAAACCACTCCATGGCACATTCCAACACCTAATAAGGACAATGAATGCAAAATGAAATCTAGACATGGCTAAATCCTAACATATATGATGAAAATGCTCATGGATGAATGGGTAAAACAATGCAAATATGCAAGATATCAAAGACTATCCAGACGACTTAATAATAAGTCATCCAGCTGGAAGACTTCCCAGATGACTTATTATTAAGTCGTCTGCTAAGTCGTCCAGCTGGAAGACTTTCCAGACGACTTAATCAAAAGTTTTCTGCGAAGTCTTTTCTTTCCATCTTTCTTAATCCGTCAAATATCTAAGTTTAATCATCTATTTACTGCAGACTAAGGTGATCAACTTTGTTGAGAAGGACATTGGTGAAATGTTTCCACAATGGGACTCCGATGTTGAGGACCCGGCCGCGGAAAACATAATTAAACTCATGGATAATCAGAGATCATGGAAGTGGACCATGGATTGCTGGAAATTCACTGGTACTTGTGTCAATACAAAGCCGGCTGTGAAGAAAGCGATAGTTCTAGTGAAGGAAGACGAAGACAGTCCAAGACCTCTTAAGAAAGCTCGTAAAGAGCTTAGTGAAGAGGCATTTGCAAAGGCACATGAAGAGGTTCCTACAAAGGCTGACCAAAGAGGATATTGAAAGAATGTTGAAGGATTCTTTGAAGGACGTACTCGATTCCATGAGTGAAGGGTTTTGGACATGCTTTAAGGAGATCAAGTATCTGTCTGAAAGGGTGGAAGCTGTGGAGAATATCGTTGGTATCACCAAAAAAGGGAAAGGGGCATCATCTCAAAACACTAGCTCTCAACCTAAAACGCACGAACTCGGGGTTAGTAAAGCATCCTCTTGCAACAAGAAATTGACTAGACAAAGTCTTAAGAACAATAAATGAAAGTTGGATTTGCTTTGTTTCTTGTATGAAAGAACATGTGTGCTTTGTTTATAGTGTGCTTGTTTTGGTTCTATTTATTGATTTTGTATATGAATTTCCTTTCATGTTTGAAATGGATCTTTGAATATTATTGTTTGAAATGGATCTTTGTTTATAGTGTGTTTGATTTTTTTTGGTTAATATTGCAGAGTGAAAGTGTTAATGGGGTGAACGCGGGAAGGAAGAGCTTGCTGGGGGTAAAGCAATAGATTTGTCTGCAGATGCTAGTTTCTCGAAAGAGATGAGTATAGTTCCGAGCCAGGCCGAGGATAAACCTCCAGAATCGAGCCTTGTTCTATTGGAGAAACAAGTACCCATTGTTTCAGATTTACTACAGGAGACATCTAGATATTAGGAAAAGAAGGAAACCGCTTTGGCAAGTATACTTGCGAAGAGTGATCGATCAAGGAAACGTGCTGTCTGACAGCAATTTCCTTATACGGAAAACAGTACGGCGAAAGTGATCATTCCAGAAAAAAAAGCGAGCTCCAGGCTATAATCTTTTGGGACCACTTAATAGTAACAAGTTGAAGGAGCTCGTTTAGTGGTTGAAAACTGATCCGTAAGTGACTGATTTTCCCATAATAGCTTGCTTTAGTCTAAAAAGTGATTGCTTTTCAACATTTTGTGTTTGCAGTGAGTATAACACACCTCTCGACAAAAAACCACGTACAAAACCAACTAAGTGGTATCACACCCTCTGGATCTCCTTATCTTGGCTGCACGACTGTGTAAGTCTTCTGCTATGACTTATATCTTCTGGTAAGTCGTCTGGTAAGTCTTCTACTTAGACGACTTACCATTAATCCGTCTGGTAAGTCGTCTAAGTAGAAGACTTACTGATAAGTCTTCTTTGTAGTCGACTTACCATTAATTCGTCTGATAAGTTGTCCACAAAGAAGACTTACCACACGACTTACTATTACGTCGTCTCATATCTTATGACTTGTATTATTTTAAATGCAGCATATTGATGCTTGGATTAATGTGCTGAGGAAGAGGTACAATGCTAAGCCACAACATTTCAGGAGAAAAATGATGTGCTTCCTAGATCATCTCTTTTCTCAGCAATGGAGATTCAACTACCATGATTTTAAGGAACTGGAGCCTGATCACAATGGTTTAGGAAGAAGACTACCTAGTGGAGCGTGAAATTATTAATGAGGTGCTATACCCTCATTTTACCGATCGAACAAGATGTGGGGGGTGGATATTGATGATATCTATGCGCCAGTGAACTACAACGACTGTCATTAGATTGCTATGTGAATATCGATCCCTAAGAGATACATAGTCGTCAGCCAGGACATCATTTATTCCTCTATCTCTGATGAAGAACTCGTTGTGATAATGGAGCCTTTTCTCTTCATGATCCCTTACTTTCTTGCTGAGTGTGCTACCTCTGATGAACAATGTGCTCAATACTCCCCGGAGCCATTCACATTTACCCGTGACACCGACATACCTCAGGCCCAAGCTGGTGATTGTGGCGTGTATGCTCTAAAGTACATTGAATGTCCTGCTCTTGGGATACCATTTAATAATAAAGGACTTTTCTAAGGGAAACAGGAAGACTATGAGGGATAAGATGGCGGTGGATATGTTTAAAGCTTCCTGGCCAGCATGAGAAAGAAAACAAGGATAATGATGAGAACGTGGGTACTTACGAAGGGTGACATGCTTGTATTTGAACTTGATGTGCTGATGTTTGTATTTGAACTTGATGTGCTGATGTATGATAGATTAGTCTAAATTAGGCCGACGTTTGTATTTTTGGTTTTCATAACCTATCTTCTGCACAGAAGACTTCGCAGAAGACTTACAGTTAAGTCATCTGGAATGTTGGATGACTTAACTATAAGTCAGAATGTTGTATTCTTTTGGAACCTTTTGGATAATATAAATATAAAGTCAGAATATTGTATACTTTTGGTAGTGCAATTTCTTAAATTTGGTAGACTTTGGTAGTGTAATTTCATATAATTAAGTCGTCCAATTAGAAGACTATCCAGATGACTTATAATTAAATCGTTTGGAAAGACACTTAATTACAAGTCTTCTACTAAGTTATCCAGCCGGAAGACTTTCCAGACGACCTAACTATAAGTCTTTACTAAGTCGTCTAGACGACCTAACTATAAGACTTTCCAGACTTTCCTAACAAATTCTTAATGCATAGATTCATAACAAAAATTTTTAATACATAGATTAATAACAAAAATTCTTCATACATAGATTCATAACACAATTTCTTAATACTAAACACTGGATGACTAACTTTAAGGACTGCTGGAAGAATAAACCCTGGACGACTGAATTTAAGGTCGTCTGGAAGACTTAAATGAAGGTTGTCCACATCATTCTTTACATTGTGCTTTCATATGCCCAGTTTCTCTGCATACTGAGTATCTATAAACTCTGTGTCGCTTCCAGGGTTTGCGTCCTCTCATCCGGGATAACTCCAACCAAGATTGCCATCTTGATTTCTTCTACCTCCCCGGACCACGCTTTTCGGCCGGAGGAAAGCATTTGCGTTCCTCAGGATATTCTCTGAGTATCCTGCAAACAAATAATTCTTTGAGTACACTGGATGTACAAGTGTGGAGATATGCAGACGAGCATATGATCCAGCAGCTATAGCATGAGAACAACGTATTTTGTCCACTTCATAGACACCACAATCACACTTTCTATTCTCCAAATCAACCATACAGTCCTTTTTGCCACCTTTCACAAAAAATCTCCATCCATCAATTGGTTGGGCCCTCATCGTATCTGCTATCTCTGATCGAATAACAAGTAAGTATTCAACACCCTGACTATGATTTGTTAGGATACTCAAAGCATCTTCTCTCCTTTTCCAAAACCACTTTCCTAGCTTCTCCCTTATGAACTCCAACAGGAACTGAATCGGAAATCCTCTAGCTCGCTTTAGTGTGGAATTAATAGATTCAGTGATGTTGCTTGTTTTTATGTTGTACCTGTCCTCGTGACAGTAAAACCTTGACCATGGGCTGAGTTTGCACTCCGTATCTCAGCCATGTACCGGTCAAAATATGAAACCGTATGAGCATAAGCAGCACCTTTCACCAAGTACAAGAGATGTTTCCCTTTATACTTTTTGATAATGTTATCTTGAAGGTGATAATAACATATTCCTCGGGTTTCTCAAGGAAACACCTTATCATACGCACTTTTAATGGTCGTGTGCCGGTTGGAGACTATCACCAGAGGCTGCTCATCAGATACACAAGTAGCCAATTTTGTCAAAAACCATTCCCAAGAAGGTTCATCTTCAGCATCTACGATCCCAAAAGCCGATGGAAATATCTGAAAGTTCCCGTCTTGTGCGGCTGCAACTAACAAAACACCTTCATACTTCCCACTTAGGTGAGTCCCATCAACCACAATGACCCTTCTTTGATACTTTAAACCTTTGATAGAAGCTTCATAAGAGAGAAATAGATACTTAAATCTATTTTCAGAATCAAGTTCTATAGCCGTGATAAAATCGAGATCTGCTAAGGAGATTTGCTCAAGATATGATGGTAGACACGAATATCCATCTTCTGCTGATCCCCTCCCCAATGTTTGTGCATAAAACAATGCTCTGTATGAAGTGGTGTAATCAAGCGTCATGCCAAACATGTTCTTCATTGCATCAGTGATATGCTGTGGAGTCAACCCATCAATTATTCCAACACGATCAATGAAAAGCCTACCAACATATAGTACAGTGTCTCCACTGAGCGATTCGGTCTCGCACTGAGCATGTATGTGTTTCCACATACTTTGTTACCCAAAACGTGTTTGTCCCATGTTTCTCACTCGCTCTGATCTTCTATCTACAACCAATAACCCGACATGTTGCCACAAGGAGAGTTTTCGTTGACTTGTATATTCTGAAGGAGAACTTACGCCTCACTGCTGTCAACCGCAACTCTGAAAGCAGTGCATCCTTGCTAACAAAACTCTGGTTGACATATATACTGTTACCATTCGATCTTCCTCCTTCAATAGCATATGTCTTTTTGAAATCTTCAAAATACATATCATCATCTTCTTCCTCATCCTCATCTTTAACATTTCCATAAACACTATAATCCTCACTATTCTCGTCCCTTCGGCAACAATAGAGATATCAGCATCCTCCTCCCCATCATCCTTCTCCCCATCATCCTCCTCCCCATCATGATTTTCATCTTTAAGCAAATCATCATCATCATTTTCAAAACATTCATCAGCTTCATCAGCTTTTTCCTTTTCCTCTGAAACCGTTTCCACCGTGCTACGACTTGATACAAAAAGCTGTACTCCATGCGTTTTGGTTATCTCGAGCAAGTTTCGAACTTTTCTATCACTTGTAACATGAATAGGAGGGATGTCTAGATCCATCTAATGAATCATTTCTGCTGGTAGTGAGTAGGTTATCTCCACAGATTATGTGCTCATGTCCAGGTTAATTAAAATTTCAATATTTAATTAAAGCTAGATGACTTATATATAAGTCGTCTCAGGTTATTTTGCATTTCAAAAATAAAACTTCAATATTTTACTTTTCCCAGACGACTGTCTTGAAAGTTGTCCAGTTTGACGACTTACGAGAAAGTCGTCCGAGATAAGCAAGATTTGATCCGAATCTCAGAAAAAAATCTGAACGACTTTGCTTATCCTGGAAGACTTTCAAGTAAGTCGTCTGGGAGAAGTAAAATATTTAAGTTTTATTTTCCAATTGAAAAACTAACCTGAGACGACTTACATATAAGTTGTCTAGCTTTAATGAAATATTGAAATTTTTGTTTTTCCAGAGACGACTTATTGGTAAGTCGTCCAGGAAAAGTCAAATATATAACACAAGTCGGTCAAATGCAAAACTAACCTGTTTATCCTAGACGACTTAATGGTAAGTTGTCTACGGTATTGTCTAAATTTTTTTTTAACAAATAAAGCTAGACGACTTAGAATGAAGTCGTCTATATGACCAGACGACTTACCCGTAAGTCTTCTACAGCCAGATGACTTAGGATAAGTCTTCAACGTGAACAAATCTGTTAAAAATTCAATTTCATACCTTAAACTAATAAGATGACTTCCTTAGCACACAGAGTCTTCTCCAACCACCCAGAACCTCAAACGAAAGTTACCCACGAAAAATTATAAGCTTGAATGGCTCTATCAACCATAAAATATTTTGAATCAAAAGCTTGAGTTTTTTGGATGAATATGGAGACAAAGTGAAAGCGATGTTGTTTTTAGTTCATAACAATCGAGAAAGAGAAAGTGTAAATCGATTTTAGGTGCATTAAGAGCTTTAAATTGTTTGTTCATGGTAGTTAGGGTATTGATGGCAACACCAATCTTGTAAATATTTGAAGATGATGAGGTTAAGAGAGTAAAAAAACAATTTTCGGAAAAAAATAAAAAAAAAAATTAGCATTTTCGTAAATAATGTGAACAGATAGGGTGAATATAACAAAAGAAAAGTAAAAAAAAAAAAGGAAAGGTTAATGTTGTGTTTGACTTTGAGTTTTGAGTCAAATTTGCAAAAACCCCATTATTTTATTATAATATAGAACCCTCAGTTTCAATATAATACATGTTTAAGTTTTTCACACTTATTAAGAAAATTTATTAAAACTTAGGTATTAATGCATAATATTTTGTAATTTTATTTTAAACCAATAAGATTTCAAGAAATACAATTAATATTTTTGAAATTCATAATTTTACTTATTAATTGATAAAAAATGCATTAAATCTAAAAATATATATCTTTTTGAATTTTTTTTTTCTTCTAGAATATGAATCTTTCCGAAACAGGGGAAGTATGTTTTTAAGTTAATTATTATTTTAACAAAAATTTAAGCTCAAATTATATTATATATTTTTCACTTAACTTTGTTGTATTATGTGTTATATTTTGTTGAGAAGCTGTTATTAATCTATTGTGTATACTGTTTGGTTATGATTCTTCATTATTTTTTAATTTTTTCTAACCTTGATCTTCATCACCAATTTATTCCGTGAGATTCACTTTTTCTATTTTCATTTGATCAAACATGAAGAAACGATATCATAAACTGATTTTTCGTTTTTTTTTTGTGATTTTTTTTGGAGAAATATATGTAGTTTAGATTATACTTTTTTTTGTGTTCCGATATTTTTTAAATTGATCTATATTAAATCTTTTGTTAGTTTAGAAATAAATTATTGATTAAATATATTCTGTGAATTATTAGATATTTTAATAATATAGTTTTTTTACAGCATAAAATGATGAGAAAATTGGAATTAGCTAATAAAAATTGACAAAAAAAAGCTAATAGATTATTAAAAATTGTATTGATGAATTTAAATTATAGACCATCTATTTTGATGATATGTCAATCATGATCAGAATAAAGAACATTTAACTTTATATAAATTATTTATATGACATGAAATATTTAGAAATTATATACAGTTTCATTGTAGGTACTACATCACTATTTATTTGCAATTGTTCTTTACGTAAGGCCTCAACCTTTAATACAGTTATGAGCTATTCCATATATAGTTTGTGTTACATCATAACTTTAATTTCATAATTACATGAAACTACATCAATTTCCTTTACTCTAGAATATCCTCTATTTTTGTAAGAAACATTTGATAGTTGATGGAAGCAGCCATACAACGGGTCAAATTAAAAGTCCCAAGCTGTATGTAAAGGAAATACAATACAAAATCAGCATTAGCTTAGTCACCACTCATCTATTCGTGGCAGAGCGTTACAAATTTGACCCATTCCAATTATCTATCAAGGACTCCAGTAATCTTATTCTTCACCTGGTTTATCTCGTCACTAACTTTTAATCAAATCAAACCCTGTTTTGTAGCGAGTAGCAACTCTTGTTTCCCATGCTGACTCATCTAATCATATTTTCGTAATCATATTCATTACCCTTTGCAATATTCATCTATGGTTTTGCCTATTCAGCCATCAATGAAGAAGATTTACAGAGGCTATTTAAAATAGTTTTAAAAGTTGGAAAAATAAGCTACCTTTGGAAATCATCCTTCTATGTATTCCATCACAATAAAAAATGGCAATATAAGTCTATTTACGTTTTCATATATATTCACGATTATATCTCATGTCCGTAAGGCTCCACAATACCGTCACGTTTTACTGCTCCAAAATTCCGCACTTCTCCTAAGCATGTGTACTCGAGAGGCCTAATGTCATCTACGAAAATTCCAGAAACATGATATGTAAATATGAAACTATTTAGCAAGTTTACTTAAAACTGAAGTGGGGAAATACTACAAAAATACCTTAGATACACGGCAGAGAATATGAAGGAGCTCCAGCGTGTCTACGCCGAGTGTACTAAGCCAACCTCGCTCGGGAAAAAACAATTGATCGTGAATGTTTCATTTTGGCCAATATAGAGCATAAGCAGATCAAGGTTTGGTTTCAAAACCGGATGTACAAACCTTTTCATTGATTATTTTCACAATTTAGAATCCATGTCATACCCAAAGGAAGGGGAGGATCACTTATGTGGTATTCTTTCGTCTGCTCTTAATGCTGATTTAATTCTCCGACGCTTTTTCCTATGTTTTTCAGAAGGGTTTCTAGTCAAAGCCAAAACAATCTGAGAAGTTAAATAGTCAAAAAGGTTCTTAGTGTTTAATTTCCTGAAATCAGTCGGTGACCCGATGGAAGTGGCAACGAAAAGGTAGCAAAAACCTAATTATATTTTGGGCCTTTTAATATGGTTACAGCCCAGTACAAGAGACTATATTCATCACCCTTTGCAATCTTCATCTATGGCTTTGCCTATTCAGCCATCAATGAAGAAGGTTTCCAGAGGCTCTTTAAAATAGTTTTGAAAGATGGAAAAATAAGCTACCTTTAGAGATCATCCTTCTATGTATTCCATCACAATAAAAAATTGCAATATGCGTCTATTTACGTTTTCATATACACTCACGATTATATCCCATGTCCGTAAAGCTCCACGATACCGTCACGTTTTACTGATCCAAAATTCCGCACTTCTCCTAAGCATGTGTACTCGAGAGGCCTAATGTCATCTACAAAAATTCTAGAAACATGATATGTAAATATGAAACTATTTAGCAAGTTTACTCAAACCTGAAATGGGGAAACACTACAAAAATACCTTAGGTACACAGCAGAGAATGTGAAGGAGCTCCAGCGTGTCTACGCCGAGTGTTCTAAGCCAACCTCGCTAGGGCAAACACAATTGATCCGTGAATGGTTCATTTTGGCCAATATAGAGCATAAGCAGATCAAGGTTTGGTTTCAAAACAAGATGTACAAAGCCTTTCATTTATTCTTTTCACAATTTAGAATCCATGTCATACCCAAAGGAAGGGGATGATCACTTTTGCGGTATTCTTTCGTCTGCTCTTAGTGCTGATTTGATTCTCCGACTTTTTTCCCTGTGTTTTTCAGAAGGGTTTCTAGTCAAAGCCAAAACGATCTGAGAAGTTAAATAGTTAGAAAGGTTCTTCGTATTTAATTTCCTGAAATCAGTCGGTGACCCGATGGAAGTGGCAACGAAAAGGAAGAAAAAACCTAATTATATTTTTGGCCTTTTAATATGGTTACAAAAGCAGCCTAGTACAAGAGACTATAAAATTGAACGAAAACGGAATTCAAGTAAGTTTCGAGAGTTTGGGTTAAGTGCTGAGGTGGCAAATTTTACCCCTATCTCCATGTTGAGGTGGCATAAGGAGAATAGAGAAAACTTAGCTTTATTATATAAGATATATATATATATATTATTAATTTATGATTTTATTGGGACTATATATATTTACTTGGGAATTTTAAAATATTATTATTTATTATTGTATCGATTTTTTCATATTTTACACCGGTCCAAGTTGAGACCGGTGAAATTCATTAATTTATAGAGATTATTAATTTATCGAATATTAATTTATAGAAGTTTTAATGTATGTCTTATACTTATAATTAGGTGTTTTCTTGCACCATGTGTAGTGATAAATTTTTAAGAGTTAAATTATATTTAAAATGAATTTATTAATATTATATATTTTAATATTTTGACTAATATTTAATATAAATTTGATTTACTTAAGCACAAAATTAAAAAACTAAATTTGTTTATTTTTAATTATATTAAATAATATATGTAATATATTTAGAATTTGAATCTTAGAAATATTTTTATCTATTTATTTTGGTCAAATGTCTTAAATCAACCTGTATAAATTAGTAAGTAAATTCATAGAAAAATTGTACAGTTATTAAATATTATAATTAAGCAATATTTAAAAATTTGTCGATATCTAAAAGAAACTAATGATATTACAATTAAAAATTTCTTATTTTTTTCAAAAAGATGTACAAAATTTTGAAAATATTAGTAATAAAAATTTATATTATTATTAAATTAAAAAATAAAAAGCATTTCAAAATTCATAATGCATATTTCAATATATTTAGTGATTTGATTAATGAGTTATTACCATATTTTAAGAATTTTACCAAAAACATAAATCAACATTAAATGTAGGGGGATTTGCCAAATATGACTCAAAACTTGATTTTGAATACAAAAGTGTACCCCAAATTCAATCAAATGAAAAGTAACCTAAAAGGCTAGTGAAATTACAACAGTCCCCTTATGAACAAACAAGAAACTTGTATTCAGTTTTACCATTATAACCCTTTGTTAGAGAAGATTTGAAAAAAAGTCTTCTTAAGATGGTTTCGTTATAAGTCTTCTCGTTCAGTAGATCATAAAAAAAAATTTATAACTTTATAAAAAATATTTTGATGGGTAAAAAATTGAAATCATGTTATAATAAAAATTTCTCAATGATGTAAATATAATTTATTTGAAATTGAACTGTTTTCAACATAGATGAGTGAATTTATATTGGCTCATGAATCAATGGTTTAGGGTTTGGTAACATATGTTATAGTATTGTATGTATCTTTAGTGTTAGATTCTGAAATCTTACCTTCATTTTTTTTCTTTTTCAAATTGACCCGTAGATGTTTAGTAACTATTTAATAACCTGATTTAAAAAATTTCTAAGTTTCTTTTAAGTTTAAGAAAATGGTTTTTTTTTTTTTTTTTTTTTTGCATAGTTAATCGATTTTAGAGTCCGGAAGACTCACATGAGACTTAAAAAGAAGTCTTCAAACATGTCCCGCCTGAATTTTAGTAGAATTTAGGGTTCCCTCCTGTAGATCCTAAAATCCACACTCAGTATTTTGTAGAGACCGAGAGTTCAATCAGGAGAAGACAAAGGATGTGGGAAACGATGCTCTTAAACACAACGATATAATCGGACTTCGGTTGACAAAAATGGACTTTTATTGAATATGAAATTCGTTTATAAACTGATGAACAAGATCGAAATAACAACAAAAGGTACAAAAAGGCGAACTAGAAATCTACAGAATGATGTCGATGTAATTAGTGAATAGCTCTAGGGTTTTTTCTGTGTGTGTTGAACTTCACTCTAGCTTTCTTTTTATAGTCCTTTCCTCCTCTTAACTGTTTCCGCGATCTTATCTCAACCTCGTAGAGTCCGGTTTCGAAGTCGAGTTGGTGATAATTCTAGATGGTCTTGGGCCTTCTCAGATAGGTGCTAAAGTTGGGTCCAACATTTGTCCCCCTATCTTATTCTTTTAAAAGATTTAGATGGCTTGCTCGGACTCAATTGATATAAGGCGGTTTAGCTTCCGCAGCGCAGAAACTCGACACGTGTCCGCTCCCTGTCGATGGACTGTTGGCCTGTGTCTCCAATGGCTACTTGTGCCATTTTCAATGCTAAACCTAATCATTATCTCCTTGTTAATGATAAAGCCGTTTCTCGGTGTCGGCGAGTTGTCTTATAAATACAAGAGGCTTTTCTTTCTCTCCTAACTTTCTTTCTTTCTATCCGGAATTTTCTTTCTTTCTCTCCGAAGTTCCTTGTTTGTGCACTTTTCTTTCTTTAAGTAAAGATGGATGTAACATTCACTTTTCCTCTTCCGGCGACTACCGCTGAAGATCTTCAAGCTTTATTCTCGGTTCATGGTGTCGATCGGGGCGTCCAGATCGAACTGCCTACTACGCTCGAGACCTCTGACACCGTTCCTGAGGGGTTTTGCGGAGCGTATATCATGTTCCTCGAATCTTGTGGTGTTTTTTTTTTTTTTTTTTTTTTGATTCCTGTCCCAATTCTTGAAATCACAGCTGAATTGGGTATGTGTCTTACTCATATGTGCCCCAAATTTCTTGAGGCATCTTTTGGCACTCGTGGTCAGAGCTCGTGAGGAGGGCTTGCGTTTTGGTCTAGAGGAGCTTCGTCACTTGTGCTTGTTGAAGACGAACACTCAAAGCCCGGGGACTTTCCTTATGTCACGCATGTAGGACGCCATGTTATCAAGGGGGTTCCATACCGTGACCAAGTTTGGGGAGAGAATTTTTTCGTCTTCAAGGTGATCATTCATCAATAGGTGATTTCGACTTCACGAGGATTCCTCGACTTTGGTCTGATGATATAGGTCTGTTCTGGTTTTTTAATCACATATACTTCTTTTAATCTCTTAATATCTGATTGGCGAATTCATTTTAATGGCTTTCTAGTGCATTCCGGGAACTCTCCGATGTCAGACGAGATCCGAGGCCTGTTGAGGATGTTACAGCGAGATCTCCCGGATTGGTCGTCCTTTGACGGTGAGCGAATCCACGCTGCCTTCCTGCTACCTGACGGGACCAATCAGGCTCCGGCGATTGCCAGCCGATCGATCAGGCTTAAAGATGTCACGAGACCTTCTAATGACCCTCCTTCTTCTGCCAGATCGGACATGCAGTTGGTTAGGAGGTCATCGTTCAGGATCCGGAATCGTGTCGCGGAGAACAGGGACCGCGAGGATTCGACCTTGATCCCTATTCTGGTTTCCGACGTCGAGCGAACCTCTGGAGCGGGAGGATCTCCCTGAGTGCTGACTCAGAGGAGGACTCTGCTGCTACTGACCGCAAGCGTCGTCGGTCATCGCTTCAAAGCTGCATTAGATCAGCTCTGAGTCCTTCTGTTCTACCTCCGGCTTCTCTTGAGGAAAGGGAGGCGTATTCCAAGATCGTGGATGCCAATTCCAAGGTGAGTTATATTCTTCCTTGTAGTATTCTTTTGCACTCGATCTTGTTCTGATGGTTTCTGGTGCTTTGTAGGTTATGCTTGCTGTCGATGAGTTCATCGCGGTGTTCGTAGGTCGCGGCGATAGGGATCTAGCGAGGTCGCAGGCTGAGGTGAAGAGTCGCGGAGAATCTCTTCGTAAAGTTAAGGAGGATCTCAAGAAGAAGACCGGAGAAGCTTCTTATTTGAAGGAAGAGTGGAGGAAGGCCCGCAAAGAAAGGATGGTATTTGAGACCGTGGTCGCCAACCAAAAGATGATGGTCGCAGAATTTCTTGCGAAGAGAGAGAGCGAGACATCCGTCGCGAGCCTCGTGTGATGCTTTGTGAGATAGCCGATCGCTGCACAGAGATCCTAGCTCTCGTGGAGAAGAAGTGGCTGGACAAGAAGAAGGAGGCCGACGCAGAGATCCATCTGGGGGAGGTAGTCGCGAACATCGACCTGATAAATGAGATCAAGGACGGTGGACTGGTCATCGAAGGTGAGTTCGCTCGTCTCAAACAGATGGAGAAGGATAGCGAAGGACTCGTCGAGTTGTCTGCTGTTCTGGATTGGTCCGTCGCAGACCTGGATCTCCCCGAGGTTTCTGGCGATTCGGTTGTTGCAGAATATTCTTCTGAGGATGGAGCTGATTCTTAGTGTTTTTTGTTTAAAATCGGATATCTAGTGTTCTGTTTTTATTTTCGCCTCTTTTTTTTTTTGTAAAATTCGCTGTGGATAATCACGGATTTATGATATCTAAGTTTTAGAAATTTTATCTCCTCTTTAGTTGGTAATATTCGTTTATGCTTTGCCTTTATAAATGTTGAGTTTGTTTTTTCTTATCTTCGTGTTCTTGAGAATCCTTTCCCTTCGGCCGTTAATCATGACATCTAGAAAAACTACTTCTCATGAATCTGAAAGAATTCACAATCGGAATTGTAAAACCCGATCCCATCCTTTAAGGCCGTGGTCGAATGCTTACGTTGCTCAGTCCTCTTCTGGACCGAACCTCAAAAATTTTCGCCCTTTATTTATAATATCGCCCATAGGCGAGGGCCAACTTAGATCTTAGCTTAAGACTACCTTAGTATTTCCTCGCTTAGATCATTTCTATTCATACGCAGCGGATTATACTATATTAAAAATTGGTCTAAAACCAAACTAACACTTGTCCAATCTAATTGTCTATGCCTTGGTCAGTTCACTGAACTACCTTCCAGCTTATAGATCGATCCTTACATGGTACAAGTCATACTAGTCCAAGGTTCCATTCTCCTAAACCATTCTAGCTAGATCTAAAAGAAAGTAGCTAGATCGTACCTTTGCCACATCCACGGAGCTTGTTAGCTCATTGGTCCAGCTGAATTAGTTAGCTCACCCTCCTAGCTGACTTAGCTAGCTCATACTGTTAGCTGACTTAGCTAGCTCATCCAGCTCTTTGAGCTGACACTCCTAAGTTAGCTGAAAATGAGTTTAGGCCAGCTGGCTCAGCTTGTTTAGCTAGCTCATCCAGCTAGCTAAGCTGAACCCCTTCACCTGAGGTTTCATCTACTTGCTTCCAACTGACCACGCTGCAGGATAGCTGCGCCCAGATCCCTACCAACCAGTCCAACTCTCTTATAACTGCATAAACATCTCCCCTTGGATACTTAGTCATTCAACCAACCATCCCCACTGACCAAGTAACCTTTGGGAAGTCTTCAACAGCAATAGTAATGCATCTAGCTCCTCTCAGCTAATTGTGGGAACCGAAATCCACACTGTCGATTTTCCGTCAAATATGGAAACTTAGGGCGAAACCCTAATTTTCCCGAGGTCCTGGATCTCTACGGAAATCACTAAAACAAACGAGTTCAAAGGAATATGGATGAACAACAAGAATAAAGAGATAAGAAATCGTAAGAAAGCTTTTATTGAATAAGAATTGACAACTGTTACAAGTAGAATTGAAGAACTTAGACGTGAAAACGTTCTAAGGATCTGAAGTGCTAGTCTAAACGCTAAGTCCTAAAATCTAAGCTAGCAGCC
>CAKOAT010624043.1:83769-205605 GCA_932364175.1 Eruca vesicaria subsp. sativa
TCTCGAGTTTTATAAAACGATCTTCGAGTTTTTATAAAACGATCTTCGAGTTTTATAAAACGATCTTCGAGTTTTTATAAAACGATCTCCGAGTTTTATAAAATGATCTCTCGAATTTTATAAAACGATCTTCGAGTTTTATAAGACGATCTTCGAGTTTTTATAAAACGATCTCTTGAGTTTTATAAAATGATCTCTCTAGTTTTATAAAGTGATCTCTCGAGTTTTATAAAACGATCTTCGAGTTTTTATAAAACGATCTTCGAGTTTTATAAAACGATCTTCGAGTTTTTATAAAACGATCTCCGAGTTTTATAAAATGATCTCTCGAATTTTATAAAACGATCTTCGAGTTTTATAAAACGATCTTCGAGTTTTTATAAAACGATCTTCGAGTTTTATAAAACGGTATTAATCATTCCGCAAAATGATTTTGCGGAAAATAATGGTTCCATCTTTTACAGAAGCTATCGCAGACGTTGATTTCGAGATTACGGTTTTCGACACCAACACTAATGCATTACCCATCTCCTCAAGCTTGTAGCATAAGATAGCAAGTCCCTCTCCTGGACTAACCTGTGCATCCTTTGATCAAACAGAGCAGACACCTTGAACCATCATCCATGGATCAGGTCGTCCCCCTTTACTCATGATCAGATCACACACATCCTTTCCTGAATATTAACAACCAGATCAATACTTGTGGTCCACGCCACCCAGTACCAGCCTTACCCTCAGGTACCAGTATGACAACAAGCAAACATGCTCTAAGACAACACAAGCACAAAAAATACATATTAATCCGATAACCTAGCACATGGTTCTAACAATTGCATGATTCTGAGCCTAAGGCTATGTTCCTGCCCAATTTTGGCCAAACTCAAAAGTGCTCCAAAAATTAATGTTAAGCTTTTTAAATTACCCAAAAATATAACTAACACGAATCCAAGGTCAGAATCCACAGGAAAAATCATTAACCCTATGATCCGACCCAAAACAGCCCTAGGCCAAAATATGGTTTTTGAGAAAATCAACTCCAAATCATGCCTGTCTTTTCCATTAATTCTTAAACATTCTAAAACTTCTATCCTCAAGTTTCAAGCCATTTGAATCAGTAAAAAGTGGTTTGGCATCAGTAAACCCAAATCTGGCCTTAAACAGTCCCATTGAACCGACACTTATGTACGGTTCATGGGAAGGTCTTTCTGGTCACAAAAATTGCGTAGAATTATAAGGAGAGAAATAGATTCAGATAGAGAAGGAGAAACGGGTGTATCCAGAGTTCCCAGAGACCATAAACCACATGGATTCACCCATGGGTTCATGCCTTTGGCTTAAATGGTTCAACACCACTAACGTTAGATCTTGTGGCTTCCAGCATCATGTACGGGCATGATCCTCCAAAGCACGCCTCCATAAAGTATTATCACATACCTCCTGTATTGATAATATCTCTTCCTGGGTCGCACCAATGGTTCCTTCCATTGATCTCCCATGAAAACCGGTTCTGCAGTGCCTTGACCTTCAAGGCTGTTCTTGTAAATGAAAAAGGATTCTGGCCTTCTCTCTTCTACCCTGACTCTTTGCATGTGTTCCCATGATGAATAGGAAGCCTAATACGTGATCATCCATGATCAAACTCCATCAGAGGGTCGTTCCTAACTCCCCTCTTGCATAACCACAAAACTGCCTTTCCACACACATGCACCCTTAAGGCTGTCTTGGCCATGGGAAGCGTAATCCAGCCATCCCACTTCTTCTCTGACAATATGCATGTGTACTCATACTCTTGAGGATGCTTTGGGTGTCAACAACACGGATTTAAACTCATCAATGAGTCGTTCATAACTTCCCCATTGATCATCCCCAAAACTGCCTCTTTATGTTCTTCATACCTCTCCTTGTATTTGATTGATGAATCCAACCATGTCTCTGTATTTTTCCTTGATTCCATGATGTCAAATGAAGCCCTGTAGTGCCTCTGAGATTCTCTCCAGTCGTCCTTTCCTTTCCTAAAACGATCCTCATCTTTTTGTTGCTTAATCTCCATCATATCAATCTTTAAAGCAGATTTCTGTCTCTTCTTTTTTCTCTCTGACCCACAAGTGTTTCCTTTGTTTTTCTTATGAATAATGATGGTTATTTTCTTGCCCAGGGTCCTGGTTATAAAGAAGAAGGCGTGGGTAACTTCCCAGAACCAAAGGGACACCATTTGATGGGCAAAAGGGTGTGTTTGGTCCATTCGCACCCCTGGGGTAAAACTGTCGCCCCTTCGGCCTTTATTGGGCCAAAACCCACTCTTTAGGGTCCTCTAGCATTTCCCCACTAGGTTATTCCGTGGTGGTCCAGATAGATTGGGCCTAGGGTCCATACCTGACCTTTACCCGGCCCGTATCCGACCCTGACCTGGTCCACTGTCCCAAGACCCGAACACTCCGTCCAGCTGAGATGAGCTGATCCCCAGCTCACCCAGCTGAGTGAGCTAGTCCACCAGCTCCAGTGAGCTGACACACGCTACTTGAGCTCCAACTGAGCTTTGTCCAGCTGGTTGAGCTTCTTGCTCACATCACCCAACTGTGATACACTTCGTACAGCTTGGTATCTTCATCTTATTCTCTGCCTATGTCCTTTGGTCCATTCCTTGAACTTGACTGATCTTTTACATGATCTATTCTGATCATTCACTTCATTATAGTTTGTTCACGATCAATTCCCATGATCTGAATCAAACGATTCTCGGTGCTATTGAACATTTAGGCCTTATGTCAAGTTCCAGGAACGGGAACATGATTGTTCAGCTGGTGTGATCTGACCAATGAGTGTGTAGCTAGACCAAGCTGGGCTGAGCTTCCCCGAACTCCCCTGAGCTAGGTCGAGCTGTCCCTACACCTTGTCCAGCTACCCTTTTTACTCGTGTAGGTCCTTTTACTCCATTTCCTTCCTTATTTTGCTAAGTCTCAGCTCCCCGATGTACTTAACCACGTTTCTGAACCATGATATGCTTGTCTTTAGGTCATATGACCTGACTGGTGCGTCTCCTTGCGCCATGGTCCATCCCAGTGATCCTATCCAGGATCGGGGACATGACATGAATAATGGACCAGGACGGATTCGTTCTGGTGATGTGAGTGAAGCGCTTACTGAGGTTCTCCGTGAGGAGCCTCGACTTCCTCGTGTTACTGGTCGATCCGAAGCCAAAGACTCGGATGAACCAAAGACTGCAACTCTTTTGAGTTCTGGTAGTCCGAATGGCTTGGAGGGGCATGATCGTCCTCCGAAGAAAGCAAAGATCTTGGGGAATGATGCTCGACCCGGGTCCGCGAGCGAAGGTGTGGCCGTGAAGCCGTTTCACTGGAATTTTTCCCACGCCAAGGATTGTCCGATCACAGATGATTCTGACAGTGTTGCTCACTTGGTCAGGGATTTTAAACCGGCAGGGTGTCCTCTTCCCTCGTTGCGGAATATGATTGAGCGTGACGCTTATTTGAAGAGGGCGGTTGCACATGCTAAGGATGGCGTTAAATGGAGCAGGTTGACTTATAACAATAAATTCGATTAGAGGGGTCCTTTCTTGTTTGAACTGGGAGAAAAGGTAGCCTCTCCTGAAAATCCGATTAGAGGGGTCCTTTCTTGTTTGAAGTGTTTTGGTGAATCCAATTCTCTTAAATGCAACGTAAAAGAGTACGTTTACGGAGCTTCTGGTATCTATCATGATTCTGGACAATTCGCATCCTCCGACGTCGAGTCGTATGACGAGTGCGTCATCGTGTGGATTATTGAGGTCAACGGTTTTGTTTTCATCAAAGGTAATTTCGTAGTCGGGACCTGAAAAAGGCTCTCGTATGCTAATGCTGCTTTCGGCTCTTCGTTGGTGGGCTTTGATGGAATTGACTGATTCGCAGAATTTTGAACCTCCATAAATGAAATAAATTCTTTTTCCCTTTTTCTGGTGGTGCTTCGGGAATCTCCATTTTTTGGTCAGTGTCGGCTGGTAGTGTCCTTGCCTCTCGGACAGGTTGGGCTTGAGTAAACGCGGATTGTACTGTTTTTTATGTATCAGTTTCTCCAGTAGTCTCTGGATTTTACTGAACTTGTTGCTCTCTTTGGGCTCGTGGTGGAGTTCGGTTGTTCGTCGGAGGGGAGGAACACGTCTTATCGACCTCCACCGGGCCTCGTATCGTCTTCGTGATGTTGATGCTTACGCCTTCCTCAGTTTGATTTAGCGCTTTTTTGTGTTCAGATACCCATAAGATCATGTTGACTCTTTTATTTGGGGCGGGAGGTGGTGATTATGGTGTTGCTGGCTCGACCTCTCTACCTCTTTTACCTTTATTCTTGGCTTTTGGGGTCGTCGGGGTCTCTTCTTCCTTTACGTTCTCACTGCCTTCTTTGTTTTCTTCCTTATTGCGGAGTGCAGCACGAAATTCTTCGCTTGAATGCCCTTTTTGTTTGTGAAAAGGCACAGTATTTGTTTGGGTTGTACGTCGACTGTTTGTTTTGCGACAACGAATCTATGGCGTAGGAATGCTGTTCTTGGTAGTTTGTTCTTTTGGAGTACTGGGCTTTTTAATTATTCCCTTGTTGGCGAGGTATTGTTCCTTCAAGGCCGTTATCTCTTCTTCGAGGATTGCAAAGTAGATGTGCTATAAAACGCGTTGTCGAGTGGGGTGGGAGCTCGGACAGTCATTTCTTTCCTAAATTTGGAAGAAAACCAGAATCTGTTTTTCAGAGCTGCCAGCGTGACGACTTCGTTCAGGCTAGATATTTTTCCTGTAGTTCTTTGAACTTATTTATGTAGGTTCTTAGTGGTTCGAAGAGCGCTTGCTTGAGGTTCCACAGGTCGGCTTCAGTGGCACGCGTCTCTATAAACACCGAATACTGCTTCAAGAATGCGGATACGAGTTGGGTGTCGATCGAATTTCCTTCGAGCCCGGCGAACCATTCTAGGGCAGGACCTGTGAGATTCTTTGCAAAGAAACGACAGTAGCCCGCTTCTCTTTCTTCGTCAATGGGATGCGCACTGGATATGGCTAACCGGAAGGCCCGCACGTGTGCTTTTGGATTGGAGTTTCAAGAGTATTGGGGGAATTTGATCTTTCTGAATCGTGTAACCTTACACTGGTTATTCGGTTTGTTAATGGATTTCACTGGGTCTCCTCGATGACCTTATCGATATCGGGAGCCAAGCTCATCGCCAGATGCACAATGGCGTGTATCCTTTTGAGCTCGGCGTCGTTCTTTTTGCCGTAACTTCTAAATGCTCCTGCTTGACTTGGGGACCTTTGGTCATCCTCTTGCAGGTTTTCATGCATCGATCTAAACGGGCCATATGCTGAGATGGGTCTGGATGGGCTGTGGGTCCTGTTTGTTGAAATTCGTCACCTCGAAACAAGAATCGATCATCTCGAGCTCAATGTTGTGGTGGAGTTGTTTCTCCTGGTCTATTCCAAGCTGAGGTCAGGGTCGTTCTGATACCCTGTGTTCCATTTTTGACCTCACTTTGGCCATTATAGTCTAGGCTTTGATAGGTCATCCATTCAGGTTGGGCCTGCCGCGTACTTTCTCCAGCGTAGCGCCTAATCGGGTGCTGGCCACTTCTGGGGAGGCGAAGGCTCCACGATTTCGAGGGAGTGGCATTGAGAGAGGTGGATCCGACTGTTGTCGGACTCTTTCTCTTGGATTTGCTCCGCTCTCAGCGAGTTATCTCTCGGTTTGTTCCAGGCGACTGGTGATGGTTTGACGAACGGTTTCTTGTTCACGAGATCTGTCGATAAGCGTGACGATCATTGCTCTGATTTCCGCTATTTCGTCTCGAATTCGAGCTAATTGAGTCAAGGATCTCGGTCTGATTTCTCTTTTCGAATCGTCCGTCGTACAGTTCCACACTCAAGATCCGATTCGATCAGTGGGAGGATTTCGATATGAGATCGCACTTCTTTTGGCGATCGAAGTTCCAATCGGCAGAGTCTGTTGACTTTGGCTTGCGTTGGTGGTATTGGTGCTGTTTGCTTGGTCGACAGATACTGGAGCGGTCCCCAGAGGGCTTCCGTTTGGAGCAATATTTGCTCAGTTGGTTCCCAGAGGGTTTCTGGTGGGAGTGGTGTCGTTCGATCCGGGTCGGGCGTTGTCGGGGTTAGTTGCATTGGAATCCATAATCGTGCTTAGAAATCCTAGATCGGGTTCTTAGCAAGGGCGTTTTTCGTTTATCTTCCCCACAGTCGGGGCCAAAATGTAGATCCTAAAATCCACACTTAGTATTTTGTAGAGATTGAGAGTTCAGTCAGAGGAAGACAAAGGATGTGGGCAATGATGCTCTTAAACACAACGATATAATCAGACTTTGGTTAAAAAAAATGACTTTTATTGAATATGGAATTCGTTTACAAAGTGATGAACAAGATCGGAAATAACAACAAAAGGTACAAGAAGGTGAACTAGAAATCTACATAATGAGGTCGATGTGATTAGTGAATAGCTCTAGGGTTTTTTCCGTGTGTGTTGAACTTCACTCTAGCTTTCTTTTTATAGTCCTTTCCTCCCCTTAACTATTTCCGTGATCTCCGGGAGCTCATCTTGACCTTGTAGAGTCTGGTTTCAATGTCGAGTTGGTGATAATTCTGGATGGGCTTGGGTCTGCTCAGATAGGTGCCGAAATTGGGTCCAACACTGCCTATCCTAATTTTGGAATTTTTTAGGTTTCCTGCCTAAATCAAAGTCTACCATAAGTCATGTAGGAGTCTTCCATAAGTCATCCAAGAGTCTTGCGGAGGATATCTATGGATTAGATTTTTAAAATAAGTAATAAAAATTTTAAAAACTATTTTCAAAGAGAAACAATTAAAATCATGTATTAGTAAAAATTTCTAAAAGATAGAAATTTAGTTTTACTGAAACTGAATTATTTTTAACATAGATGAGTAAATGTAGATTGAGTCATTATAGTCTTTGGTTTAGAGTATGGTAACATATGTTATAGTATTTTTAGTATTTTTAGGGTTGGACTTTGAAACCATATATATATATATATATTTTTTTTTTTTTTTTTAATCTGACCTATATATATGTGACTATCTAATAATTTGATCAAAGCATTTTCTAAGTTTCTTTTAAGTTTAAGAAAGTGTTTTTGCATAGTTATTCGGTTTTAGGGTCTGGAAGACTATCAAAACACCTTTAGAAGACTTCTTGAGAAGTCGTCTAGGACGAATGGGTTAGAAGACTTTCCATAAGTTTTCCAGTGTAATTTATAGCAGAAGACTTCTTTGGAAGTCTTCCAAACCGAAGAGACTTTAATTTCACCTTAAATTGTAATATAACCAAACTTTATCAACCTAAGCCTAAAATTTACAGAGATATAAATATGTTTTTTTTTTCACTTTTTCGTGTTTCTAAAAAAAAGTTAAAGACAAGAGGAAACCCTAGATGTTTCTCTAAGGAGATTTCAGAGGCGACTGTAACGGTGATTTCCATCTTCTCCATCCTTTTCATCTCTTGTAACCTTGCTATTCTGGTAAATCTTTCTTCGCCTTCATATTCCAGAGTATTGTCGTCGATTAAACTAAACCATTTTTTTTTCAGATCTGAAACTGTTTTTGTTGTATTCCATCTCCACCTTTAGGAAGTTCTTCCTCTTTATTTCATTTCATTACGGAAACCATTCGTTTCTCCATCGTGACCTTCTTCCTTCTTGCAGGTCTGTAACCGTAGCTATCGACGAACGTAACTTCTCTGTTTTGGACCTCAGCGTCTCCGCTTTAAGACGGTATGTTCATGATTCATCCATTTATTTGATGTATAATGGTTTCTTTTTAGATTTGACTAGTCGCGAAGTCTTCACGAAGTATTCGCGAAGTTTTCACAAAGTATTCGCGAAGTCTTCACGAACTCTTCGCGAAGTCTTTATGAAGACTTACGGAAGACTTCAAGAAGACTTACGCAAGACTTCAAGAAGACTTACAGAAGACTTCAAAAAGACTTACAGAAGACCCGTAAGTCTTACGTAATTCTTCTTGAAGTCTTTCGTAAGTTTTCTTGAAGTCTTCTGTAAGTTTGTTTCTGCTCTCTTATTTTTTTGTGTTTGAGATGTTGTTTTTCCATTGTTCTGCGGGCTGTAAAATGGATTTACCAGAACTTCCGAAGAGAATGTTCACCTTAGGGGAAGAGCCCATTCCAAGCAAAAGCATTGGATATCATACTGGACCCACATTTGCTTCTTGCTGTAAAGGCCGCTCTACGTGATGACGAATGGGAGGACCTGACGAATTCAAGGTTGGGAGTGTTCATCAAGTTTTGGGAGTTGAAATTTGGATGGTCGTCAAGGCTAGTTCATTATATGCTCTGCTACCAGCTGGATATCCAGAAGAAGTATGAGCTCTGATGTCTTATTGCTACAGAACCGGTGAGGTTTTCCATGATTGAGTTCGAGCACCTCACTGGTCTAAACTGCAAATATATTAAGAACCTGGATAGTCCCCCTGTAGAGGTGACAGATGAGTTGGCTCGTTTCTGGGAGTTGATGGCTGTGGATATTGATGCTCTTCCAAGTTCTCAGCAAATAGTAGAAGCATGTGAGAGATGTGGAGAGTGGCCTCGGGATGACCGCATGCGGATGGGATACTTAGCCATGTACACATGATTCATTGAATGAAAAAAGTATTCATCCGCTACATGTGTGAGCCCTGCAAGGCTAGTGATGGATCTAGAAGACTTGGAGACCTACCCATGGGGGAGACTGGCCTTTAAGAACCTGATCGAGTCTGCGAAGGACAAAAATTTGACAAAGACTTGGTATACCATAGATGGATTTATTTAAGTTCTCCAAGTCTGGGTTTACTATGCTCTGCCCGACCTTGCTGCAAGCTATGGAAAACCTATACAGAACAAATCGAGTCCCCCTTTGTTGGCTTACAAGGGACATAAAGGACAAAATTTGTCAAAGAGGCTATCAGCACACATGTATGTTTGATAATTCCAAATAATATAGTACTAGAAATAATGTTGAGTTGGAAGACTTACGAAAGACTTCATGAAGTATTCCATAAGTCTTCTTGAGTCTTCCGTAAGTCTTCTTGAAGTATTCCGTAAGTCTTCTTGTAGTATTCCATAAGTCTTCTTGAAGTCTTCCGTAAGTCTTCTTGAAGTCTTCCGTAAGTCTTCTTGAAGTCTTCCGGAAGGAGATTTACTTAATTGATCTCTTTCATTTATAACTTGATATTTACTTAATGTAGACTTGAAGAGTCAAATGTGAGCGGAAGGAGATAGATGAAATGTTCCCTAAATGGGAAAATGATGAGAGTGATGTGGTTGTTGAAAACTTGGTGAAGTTCATGTTTGCTGCTAAAGGTAAATGGAAGTGGACCCATGAGTGCTGGTCAGTCCAAGGTGTTAAGAAATGGACCAATCCTGTCTATGTGAAGTAAGAACCTCCATCAATCTGATACTGTGAACGAAGAAAGTAAAGCTCCAAAAAAAGCTTATATAGAGGCTACTGATGGGAATGGGATTACGAGAGAAGATATTGAAACAATGTTCAAGGAAATGACGGAAGTTTTGACTGATGGGTTTGGTCAGTTCGTAAAGGAGGTGAAGCTTCGTGGGGATAGGATGGAAGCTATGGAGAAAAAGGTGAGAATCAACCGGAAGGGCACTGACTCTAAGGAACTTCAACTCACACTTTCAGACACTGCGAAGGATGCAAACGAACTATGGATTAGTACCAAACCCTCTCCCAAAAATCAAGTGATCCGAAATATTAGGCAAAATACAAAGGTACCGTAGTGACAGTTGGATTTGGATTGTTATCTTTGAATTTTTTTCCTTCCTTATGTCAGAACTCTTGGATTTGCTTCCTTATGTACGAATTGTTCTTCCTTATGTGAATGTTGGCTTTCTTAATAACTGTGATTGTTATGTTGGCTTTTTTAATAACTGTGATTGTTATGTTGGTTTTGACATTCCCATTGGAATTGCAGAGTGAGAGTGTTGACGGGGAGAAAAGAAATATTGAGAACAATGTTCATGCTGCCAACACACAACCCGGTGGTATCACAGAACCAAGTGTTGTCATTATGGACAAAACAGAACCAACCAAATCAGATTTAGAGAGGGGGGAAGAGATATGCATATCAAAGAAAGATATAATTAAGGATTATTGTCGTGCAAAGAGTGAACGAGAGAGGAAGCTTGCTCCCTCACAGCAATCTCCATTTCAGGGAAATAGCACAACCAAACAGATCGTTCCAACCAAGAAGGTTGGTCATGGATATGATCCATTTTCACCCATTGACAAGAAGATAGCTAAAGTGCTTCTTGAAATTTTGAAAAAAAGATCTGTAAGTCTTCTTGATATCCCACACATCTTGAAACAAATGTCAAGTTTTTCAGATAGAGTTTTTCTGTTTACAGGCATTATAAACTACCTTTGATTATAACAAAAGGAAGTCAAAGTTTGTGGTTTGCCATCCTCCGAACCCCTCTGAAATGGATCATGGGCTCTGTAAAGTCTCTTAAACACCACTCGGACCAGAAGACTTCTGGAAGACTTCCTTAAGTCTTTCTGAAGTCTTCCTGAAGTCTTCTTGAATTTTTTTTGTCTCTACAGAAACGATCTGACTTGTTATATTTTGAATGCAGCATATGGATGGTTTTATCAATTTATTGAGGCCTCGATATTCTGAGCATCCAGAGCACTTTAGGTCTGATAGGCCTTGCTTTCCTGATACCCAGTTTGGACAGATGTGGATCAAACATGTACATGGATTTTAGGCGCTCAGAGCCTGGCATCAACAGTTGAGGAAGACTGTTCCCTCCCGCGGCATTTGATCATTATACAGGCTTGGTTCCAGAATACTGCCAGTCAAAGCTTATTTGGGGAAAAGATGTGGATGATATATTTGGGGAAAAGATGTGGATGATATATATGCACCAGTGAACTACAACAACGAGCATTGGGTTGCTATTTGGGTATCGATGCCAAAGAAGCACATCACTATCTAGGACATCATTCCTTCTTATATTAGAACTGCTCAACTCACCGAGTTAATTGAGCCTTCTACCACAATGATCCCTTATTTTCTGGTTGAACTTGCTTCAACCAACGAAGGGAGAGTCAATTACACACTAGGCTATTCACACATGAGAGAGTGCGAGCCAGAGTACCTGTGGCACGAGCTAGTGATTGTGGTGTGTACACCTTGAAGTACATCGATTGCCATGCTCTTGGTATGTCATCATTTCCTCCTTCCTTTTCTGATAATAACATCAAGACTATTAGGGAGAAGATAGATGTTGGGATCAAAATCAGAATAAGAAACCTCTTTTCTCTGTTTTCGATTCTTGTTTTATTTTATCATCTTTATCGTATTTTGATTTCTTGCGTGTGGTTAAGCAGATAGTCGAGACCTCTGGGAAATTAGAGTTTTTCCTAAATTCCATTATTCACGGAAATTGACAGTGTGAATTTCGGTTCCCACAGTTTGGCGCTAGAAGGAGGGGGGGGGGTTACAGATCTATCTAACTCTCAGAGCGCATCACGCTCAGTCGATTACGATGACTGAATAGCAACCAACTCGTGAAAACGAAAATGGTGACACTCTAACTCCAGACGCGACCATGGTTAAGGCTGTGGCTAAAACCATGTCGCTGCAAGATGTACTCTCCGCCTATCAGAAATGAACGGACGAGCAGGATAAGCTAATCGGATCTCTCGCGAAACAGGTCAAAACCCTAACCGCGAAAACCAAAGCTATCCGCCCCGCAGAGCCACTAGAATCCGTGGAAGAAGACTCAATTTTGCGACTCCTATGGATAGTCCCAGAACCGAGCAGGGTAATCAACCGGGGCAAGCCTTTTAAAAAGATAACCCTGACGCGATACAAAAGGACTAAGAAAAATCTCCTTCTCGCTAACAAGATATCGAGGACGACGATGTCGAAAGGGTGAATCTGGAAACAAGCGGCAAATCCGATCCTTCGGAGGAAGACGCTGATGTTCATCCAAGAAGAAGAAAAGATCGCAATCCTCAGCCCGATTCTTCTCCCGAACGCTCTCCCAAAGAGGACGAGGAGAAGCTCTATTGCGTGTGTTGGGAAAAAATATCCAGGCACCAGATTCCTCCAGCCTCCGGGCTGGGCACCGGCCTCTAGACCCCGGTTCCAAAGGGACCCAGGGCCCGGACCCTGCGTTCAGGTTCCCCGGGCCCGACCCCTGTTCCAAAAACTGACCCTTGAGTAAAATGGAAGTTCTCTATACAAGGAAACTCTCCCATATTCGCCAATATGGAAGAGTTTAACCTAATGCAAGCCGACATCTACATTTATATAAGGGGAACCCAAACCCTAGAATAAGGGATCGACACTTAGAGACTGAGAGACTAGACCTAGGCGGCTAGGGTTCATACACCAATATTGTAGCCCCCTTATCGAATAATCAATAATACGTCTCCTTCTCTACTTTACCTTGTTCTTCCTCTGATTTCTCCTTATCTTTCACAAACATCCTTGCTTCTCCTCACTTTAATACGAACCTTCTTGTGTTCTGTAGTACTAAAATGACCCTACACAAAAATACCATACCCTACACCAACTACGTGAAGATGACACCAGAAGTCTCAGCCGAACCCATCAGAGCTACTCCAAGAGAAGCCGAGCTCATCGATCAGATCAACACCCTCCGAGGAGAAATCACCAATCTCCACGAAGCTCGAGGAACAGCCGGGGATAGCTCAGAGCTTCTCCAAGAAGTTCAAACTCTAAAAGCTAAACTCGACGAGCATACTCAACAACTACAACGAAGCGCGGAGAAAGTAGGGGCACTCGAAGCCGAAAACCACCTTCTCCAAGAAGAGAACCAAGATCTCGGGAAGAGCAGCAAGAAGCGTCGGAGGTTTCGAACCCGAGTTCGAACCATGCCCTCCCTCGATACTCCTGCCGACAAAGAAGGAGCAACTCAGCGTACAGCTCCCGATGACAAGGAACCTGAAGGAAAGGAAGCAACAACAAGAAGGATACAGGTGAACCTCAGCAGTGACTCCGATATGGAGAACGAGGAATACTCACCCGACGACCCCTTTATCTCAGATCCAGCCGCCCTGGCATATCTCGAGAAGATGTTCTCCGAGAAGTTCAACACCATCCAGTCAATGGTGGAAAGGGTTCCACGCATGGCTCCCCCCATCATTAGGAGCGACCCTAACTCCTACTCAAACACGCCCTTCTTGGAAGAGATCGCCTCGGTCGAGATGCCAAGGAAATTCTCCTTCTCTACCATGAAGACTTATGACGGGACCAGTGATCCAGACAACCACGTGGCCCTCTACAAACAGCGAATCCTAACAGCAGCAGTCCCCAGAGGACTGAAAGAACCTCCCATGTGCAGGGGCTTCGGCTCAACCCTAACCGGTCCTTCCCTTCAGCGGTACATCAATCTCCCCACGAAATCCAATAAGGTCCTTCGCGGAACTCAGCGACAAGTTCGTGGAGCAATTTGCCAGCAGCAGAAACCTGGAAAAGAATTCCGACAACCTCTACGAAGTACTCCTGCATAGGACCGAACCTCTTCAGGATTATATCGCCCGCTTCAATCATGAAAAGGTGGCGATCCCCGAATGCAACGCAGGGACATGTATCTCCGCCTTCCAAAGAGGCCTGCTTCCAGATGGGGACCTATACAAAGAACTAACTAAGTAGCAGTGTAAAATAATGGAAGATGTCCTATCTAGGGTCTGGGACCAAGTGAGATGGGAAGAAGACATTATGAGCCGGGCCAAGGCTCAGCAGAAGAAAGAACCTAGACCTAGCAGGCCGCTTAGGAACGATCACGATGAAGGGTCCCAGTCCAGGCCCCCAAAAGAGGCCGGAGGATACAATAGAGACATGCGCTCAAACCGCCCCCAACCTCGACTCGAGGGGATGAACATTGTTGGTATCAAAAACCGTAATCTCGAAATAAACGTCTACGATTATTTCTGTTAAAGATCAAAATCATTACTTTCGGCAAAAACTAAAATACGTTTTATAAAACACGAGAAGTTGTTTTATAAAACCCTAATGACTTTATGAAACAAAGGAAATCTATGGAAAACTTGGAAATCATCATCTCGGCAGAACGAACAAAACAAATGCCGATTACACGATTGCCCAAGTTAAGCAAAAAACCGCGAAAAACCGCATCCGCCGTAAAACCACGAGCAGGTTCGACCGAACCAAGTTCAACGTACGACGAGCCAAACCAACCGGTTCAGCTCGCCGTACGGTGAGATAGGTGGCAACAGACCAGCTCGCCGTACGGCGAGCTGGTTCGGCCAAACCAGCTCACCGTACGGCAAGCAAGGTGGCAACGGACCAACTCGCCGTACGGCGAGCTAGGTGGCAACGAACCAGCTCGCCGTACGGCGAGCTGGTCACTCCCCAAACAGCTTGATCCGTCTTGTCCTCCAAGTTTTACGATAAAAACCGTAAAGTCTTCTTTTCTCGAAAGAACTCAAGAAAATTGTATAAAACGGCAACGGATAAACGAAACACCGAACATTGCCTAACTATACGATTTACTCGAGTTTTTTCATTAGAAATCGTAAAAAATGCGTTTTTAATAAAACCTTGAGTAAACCGTAGAAATCGGCATCGATTAACCGAAACCTTGAACATTGCCAAACTTTACGATTAACTCGAGAAACTTATTTAAAAATGGCGTCGTGTCAGGAAGCAATCTCGTCTAGAGTCGCAAAACGGTTTTATCGCAAAATGGCTCGGAAAGTCCTAAAACGCGATAAAAGCCTAGTCGCGACTTTAACGAAGTCTAGCCCAAAGATACGACAACGATTCGACTATTTACTAGCAGAAAGAAGATAAATGTCAAATTTGAAGATAAATGTCAAGTTTGAGGATAAATATAAGATTTCCGCGGGAAAAAAGAAAGATAAAGATAAATGGAAGATTCTCGATAAACTCGAATCTGAGCGAAATGGAAGGACTAAACCGCCTAGGAAGGGCGTTTCCTTGAGACACGTTCATCGTAAAGCCTTTTTCCTCGTAAGGTCCTAGCTAAATTACGAGGAAAATTTTCCTCGTAAACTCGTGGATACGTTTTTCCTCGTAAAGTCCTCGTACACGTTTCCTCGTAAAGTCATAATAACACATTTCCTCGCAAACTCGTAGTAATGCTTCACGAGGAATTTACTAGTAAAGTTTACGAGGACTTTACTTAAAAAATATTACGAGGATTTTACTTCGAAAGGTTTTTTCCCTATTAAAAGAATATTAATTATAAATATAAATAATATATTTTTAAAAAATTAAAAAAACCAAATTATAAAAAAAAAAGAACTAACAAAATATTTTATAAATAACTAAATAATATATAATTAAGTTTTAAAATTCATAATATACAATTAAAAATAAAAAAAACTATGGATGGTGGTCGTTAATTTGCCGAACGAAGCCGTCCCGGCTCGCCAACTCCGCCTCGTCAAGGTTGGTTGTCGGCTGTGACTGTGACGGTGGATGCTGTTGGGTTGGAAGCCCTCCATTTTCCCGTCTCACACACAACATCTCCACCAATTGCGGGTTTCCAACCGCCAAAACGTCCAGGACATCGGTAAGAGAACTCACATGAGACTGCGTCACCTGCAACTCCGAGCGCAGCTGAGCAGTGACATCGTGCTGTTCCTGAGCATAAGACGATGTCGCTGTGGGGACATCATTAACGGAGCCAATCCCGACGATACGTCTATTTTTCCTAGGGGAGACCTGTAAATAAAAATATTTATAGCGTTAAAAAATTAAATTAAAAAATAATAAAAATTAATAGAAAAACAAATTATTTACCTCCGCGTAAATCTTATCCACTTTAAGAGTGGATAATATGACTGGTGTCCTAGACTGCTGAGTCAGCTGGGTCTGGCGTTCGTCAACCCGAGCAACAACTTCATTGTAGATCCGCTAGGATCTACAAAATGCCCACCCTTATTCCGGTGGGTCCTCTCGTAAAGCTCTTTTAGAGATGGAAGAACTCCTGTCTATTTAGCCTAAATATAATTTTTAAAATTAAATATTAATTAGGAATATACAAATAGAGTAAAAATTAAATAGTTATTAAATATTAGTTTACCATGTCTAGACGAATTCCCCCGTGAGGTTTTCGACCCCCGGTGTGAAGCATCTTTGTCTTGCCATGCTCCTCTCTTATCATGCGGTTCTCGGAGTTTGTGTGGGAGGTTCTGACCGAGTCCGGCAACCCCCAATATCTGATGAGGCCATCCCACACGTAGAATGTGAGGCAATCAGGTTTCCCCTCCTTGTAACCATCCATCTGAACAAAAAATAATTTTAAAATGATTTGAATTAAAGTCAATGATATAAAACTATATATATATAATTTATAAATACACCCTGAAAGTTAACCTTCCAGTTGTAGACCATGTCGAGCAATCGTGCTTTTGCCTTCGCCTCAAACTCCGTCTTCACCCGCTGGTAAATCCCTATAGACCAACGATATTTTTTCTGTAACCAGAAAAAAATAGAGTAATTAGTTCAATAATATTAATAATTTTAAATAATAAAAAAAATTAAGTTAATTAATTAATGACTTACAGTGAACGATTTGAACCACGTCTTTTTGTGTGGCTAGGCGTCTTTTTCCAGTTTGGAGCTGGATCGGGAAAGTATCCCTTGATACATTCCGTGACGCTCTGAGCGACACATCCGTCAAGACCAAACCTGGAAAGAAACAAAATAAAAACATTAATTAGATTGATTTTTAAATTTTTGGTTAATTAAGAAATAAATTAAAAACGCTTTTTAAAAATTAAAATATACCATAACATGTTGTGGCCGTCCCGTCGGATAGGATCTAACTCAGGCAGCCCTTCTCTGCCTGGAAGGGCCATAATATCCTCCACCGTGTACACCGCAAATGGTGCGTTTGGCGGCACTTGCAAATCAGCATGAACCCCGGCGACCGGTGGAGGAGGAGGAGGAGGTAGTGGATCAGACCGGGGCACCGTAGAAACTCCCTGAGTCTCGGGAACAACGTCATGATTTGGAATCGAAGAACCGGGAGCTGACGAAGATGATGCGCCTATGTGAGGACCAGGCTGACGACCGAAAATATCTCCGTAATGACTCCCCTGAAGAGGCCTCTTAGCCGCCGCCCTATCTTTTAAAAAGATGGTTAAAAAAACTAAATTAACCTAATCTAAATTCCCTAAACTAATCACCTAATCTAAATTTCCTAAACTAACCACCTAATCTAAATTCCCTAATCTAATCACCTAACTAGGAAATAGAGAGAACCTTAAGAGGATTATGAGAGAAGCTTATTACAAATGAGAGAAATCGGATGGCTCGAGTTTATATAGGGAATTTTGTTTCCTCGTAAGGTCCTAGTAATTTTACGAGGAAATAGCTATGACCGCGTTTAGGGTTTCAAGGCCTTTACGAGGAAATAGCTATGCCCGCGTTTTTGTTTCCTCGTAAAGTCCTAGTAACACTGTTACTAGGACTTTACGAGGAAACAACCTTTACGAGGAAACAGCTATGCCCGCATTTTCTGTTACTAGGGTATTAGGAGGAAAGGGTTTGTAAATCCCTAAACTCGAAACCCCAAATCACAACTTCCTTAACTTATAACCTCTTCTACAACCAACTCCTAACCTCTTCTACACATAAACCCCAAATGCAAATTAATTTTGTGATTAAACAAACTTGAAACATACATAATTCAAATTCATTTTTGTGATTAAACAAAGTTATAAACATACATAATTCATTCGGATACATTCTCGTAATCTGTTGAAACATCATCATTTTCGTAAAACTCGTCTTCTACACCTTCGTCCGTCGAATGATCAGGAACATCTTCGTATTCACGATTTTGCGGATCAATGAGTAGGATGTCATCAATTTCTGCTTCAGGTTCCTCGATCTCATTGGTGTTTTCTTCTTGTAATGGTGGTTCTTCTCCAGCGATTATTCGTCCTCGAGGTGTAACTTTGATAACAACTAACCAGTTTATTCATGAGGTAGTAATCCGAGGGTATGGAATGAAGCAAACTTGATCTTCTTGGGAAGCTAATATGAAAGGCTCGAACTTGTAGTACCTGCAAGTTCCTCGATCTCATTGGTGTTTTCTTCTTGTAATGGTGGTTCTTCTCCAGCGATTATTCGTCCTCGAGGTGTAACTTTGATAACAACTAACCAGTTTATTCATGAGGTAGTAATCCGAGGGTATGGAATGAAGCAAACTTGATCTTCTTGGGAAGCTAATATGAAAGGCTCGAACTTGTAGTACCTGCAAAAATTAAGACAACGTAGAAATTAATTAATACTCGAAACCTGGATGTAAAAAAAAAAGAATTTGTTTTACCTTCGTCCACCATTGACATCAACTACACCGTTCTTGTTAATCTGAACACCGTTGTTGACGACGGGGTCGTACCACTCACACTTGAAGATAACAAATTTCAAACTCATACCTGGGAATTGAACTTCATAAATCTCTTGCAAGATCCCGTAGAAATCTGTTTCGCCTTTCACACATATTCCATAATTACTTGTCGCCCGGCATCTACCATAGTCATAGGTATGAAAAGTATAGCCTCGGGTGAAATACATCGATGATGCAGTGACCTTTGCAACTGGACCTTGAAATAATTCGCGAAACCATGCGGGATACTCAGAATCGTCATGATCAACCTGCAAAATAGTAATAGAACTAGACATTAGACTTACTTTGTAGTAATGTATGCATAAAATTTAAGCTATAATAAATACATGTTTCCTCAACCACTTGTTAAAGTTTTGATCTTTTCTTTTGTCTAACTCAGTTGTCGATATACCATGTATTGCTTCTTCGACTTGAGTCACAAATTGGCTGTAAAATCATATATGTTATGTTATTTAATATTGAAAATATATATATACATAAGTGTGTATGTTTATATATTTAAATTTCAAAATAATTAATCAGTGGATGCTCGCAATTAAAAAGAATATAAAGGTGTGCACTGTGGGAACCAAAATTCACACTTGTCGATTTCCGTTAAATAAGAAAATTTAGGAAAACCCTAATTTTCCAGAGGAACCGGATCTCTGTGAAAGCCAACGACAAGTAACCAAATAAATGCGGAAAAATATGAAAAACGTAATAAAACGAATTCCAAGAAAAAGTAGATCTTATTTCGCGTAAGAGCGTTGTGATCATTACAAGTGTTTACAAAGGCTTTGGCCGCAGGGCCGTCAGCGAGTTATCAACATAAAAACCTTAAACCTAATCGAGTCGCAGATTGATAACAAAAGACGTAAAAAGATAAGAAAAATGATTTGAATGATTTCGGACTGAACCTTATGAAAGGCTGCCTACGTACCCCTTTCGAGGATCAAGTCGAACGTAGTTCAGTTGATTGAGCTGGACAAGATATCAAACTGTCTGAGCGAGTTCGTCGAGTGATTGAGCGCCAGTCATAGAAACCAAACTTGTCGAGAAAAAGCCTAAGTTTCTAAGTGCGGAAACTTAGGCTTATATACTCCCTTTGCTTCTGCCCTATGCCTCTTGCTTATATACTCCCTTCCTAGGCGGTTTAGTCTTTCCATTTCGCCCAGATTCGAGTTTATCGGGAATCTTCCATTTATCTCAATCTTTTCTTTTTTCCCGCGGAAATCTTCTATTTATCCTCACACTTGACATTTATCTTCAAGTTTGACATTTATCTTCTTTTTGAGAGTAAATCGCCAAAACGACGTTGTATCTTTGGGTTAGATTTCGTTTTAAAGTCGCGAGTGGCTTTTATCGCGTTTTAGGACTTTCCGAGCTGTTTTGCGATAAATCCGTTTTACGACTTTCGACGAGATTGTTTCCTGATACGATGCCGTTTTTAGATAAGTTTCTCGAATTAATCGTAAAGCTAGGCAATGTTGGATGTTTCAATTAATCGTTGCCGTTTTCTATGATTTACTCAGAGTTTTATTGAAAACGCTTTTTGTACAATTTTTACGAAATATCTCGAATAAATCGTATAGTTTAGGCAATATTCGGTGTTTCGTTTAACCGTTGCCATTATATCTGATTTCCTCGAGTTCTTTTCGAGAAAAAAAAGTTTTACGGTTTTTATCGTAAAACTCGAACGATAAGACAGATCGAGACGAAACGGAAGACATTTCGACCATGATTCGGAATACGATCGTGTCGAAGGACGTATGCCTTGAATCAATGATGTGGGAGATCGAGGCTCGGGATGGTCGGGTCGACGTACGGCGAGCTAGTTCAGCTTGGCCAGGTCGCTGTATGGCGATCTAGGCGATAAGAACCATCGGGGCAAAGTCAGCGCCTCTTGAGAAGCTTCTAGTTCGCCCAACGGCGAACTAGTCGGGACGAGACTAGTTCGCGTTTTACGGCGGTTTCGGTTTTTCGCGGTTTTGTGCTTATCTCGGACGGTCGTGTAATCAACGTTTGTTTCATTTTGCCGAGATAACGATCTTCCGAGTTTTTCGCAAAATACCTTTGTTCGGAAATCTCTTTTAGATTTATAAAACGATTTCTCGAGTTTTATAAAACGATTTCTCGAGTTTTATAAAACGATTTCTCGAGTTTTATAAAACGATTCTTCGAGTTTTATAAATTGATTTCTCGAGTTTTATAAAACGATTTCTCGAGTCTTATAAAACGATTTCTCGAGTTTTATAAAATGACTTCTCGAGTTTTATAAAACGATTCTTCTAGTTTTATAACACGATTTCTCGAATTTTATAAAACGATTTCTCGAGTTTTATAAAACGAATTCTCGAGTTTTATAAAACGGCTTCTCGAGTTTTATAAAACAATTCCTCGAGTTCTCGAGTTTTATAAAACGATTTCTCGAGTTCTATAAAACGATCTCTCGAGTTTTTATAAAACAGAAACTTCTTTTATAAAATGATTTCTCGAGTTTTATAAAACGATTTCTCGAGTTTTATAAAATGATCTCTCGAGTTTTATAAAACGGAATCTTCTTTCATAAAACAATTTCTCGAGTTTTATAAAACAATCTCTCGAGTTTTATGAAACGTATTTTTATTCTTCGTTTTGCGGAGACTTTTAGCCATTGATTCCGTCGTGACCGATTTTGACACCAACATGCACTATAGAGGTCTTCATCCCTCAACCACCAAACCTCTTTCGATTTCCCACCCAATCACCCAATTTGTCAAAAGATGTCTGGAACATTCTCTTCCATATATGTCGGCACGACACCACCATCATCATATCTTCTTGGAGCTCGTTTCCCGCAACAATAGAACCTTCAACTCTTGCTAGGTTTGGCTTTTCCTTTCAAAGTTTCCATGGCCCTTTCATATTGATACATCCATCCATAATGCACAGGTCCACGAAGTAATGCCTCATACGGGAGGTGGACAACTAGGTGTTCCATGACGTCAAAAAAGTAGGCGGAATTATTTTTTCCAAGTTGGAGATTAAGATGGGGATGTTTTCATGAAGTTGTTGGACAACATCCTCTTTAAGAGTGCGGGTGCTCAGATCCCTAAAAAATGCTCCAATTCCTTATATATTACAAAAACAAAAATTATAAACATTAGTATATATATATATATATATATATATATATATAAAGAAATAAATTAATCTTTGTGTTGTATTATATTAATTACCTGAAAGTGCTTCATGTACTTTTGCCGGTAGTAGCTCCGCAAATGCAATGGGAAGTAGTCGCTACATAAAGACATGACAATCATGGCTCTTTATCCCGGAGAACTTTTTCCCTTTCTCAACACATCTTGAGATATTTGAAACATACCCATCAGGGAACTTCACTTCTGAAGCCACCCAGTTGAACAACGCAGATTTTTTTTCTGATGACAGTCTGAATATCGGAACTGGAACTTGCCCATTTCTTTTTATATGTAGCCCACTCCTTGAGCAGATATCGGGTAAGTCCAACCTCGATTTTACGTTGTATTTCGTCTTCCCTGGGACATTCAATATAGTGTTCACAATGTTCTCAAAAACGTTATTCTCTATATGCATCACATTGAGGTTGTGGCGCAAAAGAAGATCTTTCCAATATGGCAATTCCCAAAATATACTCTTTTTGTGCCAACTGTGCTGAACACCATAAGAATCAGGCATATTACTGGGAACATGCCAATTCCCACCACGAGGAGCTGTTTCTAGAGCACCGTAGTAATCAATTTTTGCTTCGATTTGTTCTCCAGTTAAATATGGAGGAGGAGTGTCTCTGACAATCCTTTTGTGCCTGAACAATGTCTTGTTTCTTCGGTATGGGTGGTAAACGGGAAGAAATTGACGATGACAATCGAACCAACTAGTCTTCCTACCATGCTTCAACTGAAACGCATCTGTCATTCCATTACAATATGGACAAGCTAATCTCCCATGTGTAGTCCACCCAGACAACATCCCATATGCAAGAAAGTCACTTATGGTCCACAAAAGCATCGCTCGCATCGTAAAATTTGTTTTCGTTGAAAAATCATATGTCCTCACCCCTGTTGACCACAAATCTTTCAACTCTTTTATCAGTGGTTGTAGAAAAACGTCGAGAGATCTTTTTAGCTGCTTTAGACCAGGTATTAATATGGTCAAGAATAGAAACTCTCGTCGCATGCACATCTCCGGTGGCAGGTTATTTTCCTAGTAAAATCTTTGTTTTTTGTAGTGCGAGAAGAACGCAGGTTACTGCCGTCTCTTCGTCGTAAACCTAGAAAGGGCAGTGCTCGAATGGTTCGCTTGACTTAAGGGGAATTCGATCAGTAGTTTCCGCCAGCTTGCCTCGGAGTTTCTGAAGCAGTTTTGATGTTCATAAACCAAGAAACTTCCGACGCCGACCTCTGGAGTTTATCCCAGAAGGAAAAACCTCTCCGCAACTTCATGAGTAAGTTAAAACTCATCATGGCTAGGGTTAGCGGAATATGCGACAGAGCTGCCATCAACGCGCTAAGAAAGCCGCTCTAGTTCAAGTCGAAGTTCAGAAAATGGATAACTCTCGAGAAACCGTGTACGATCCAGGACGCTCTCCACAAAGCTACCGATTTCATCGTCATCGAAGAGGAAACTAAGATCCTGGTGAAACAACATAAACCGAAGAAGACGTCTGCAAAAGATGCCGTGTCTGAGGAAAAGCCGAAAAAGAAAAACCCTCATAACGACAAGTACGTCCATCATGAGGGACATGATCTCCAAGGGGCGCATAACTACGCCATCAACTCTGGATCGAGCAAGGGAAAACTATTCGTATACTCCCATTTTTTTTAAAGCAAAATATATTCGCTTCGTACTCGAGATTTTCGAAAGATTTGAATAAAGACAAAGTTAGAATATCACAAAATCTTTCCTTTATCGAAAAACATAATCCGAAAAAACTTGACTTCCGAACACTTTCGGAAATTATTTCCGCAAAAATGTTTCGAAAATAATCGGCGAGACGTCGCCTAAAGTCTTAGCAAAATATTCACAACTCCATCCGCGACTATAAAATCACAAACGCTCATCGATTGGCCCCGCCGAGCACATCTTCTGTCTTAAACAAACGCATACGACCCACTGGTCCATATACATCCGACTAGGGTAAAATAGCGCGCTATAAAAGAAATACAAAATTTTGGTCAGCACCTTTGGGGATGCTCGATTTCGACCATACAAGTCGTAAAAGACGAGAACCTATCGCGGACTTTAAATCAGTACAAAATCCGGTTAAAATCGCAACAGGAAAAACAAAAGCCAACTATTCATCGCATAGCCTTAAAATCGAAAGTAAACCTAGGTCTTGCCTTAAACCCAACACACTCGTCTCTAACGTCTCAAGGGATGAATTGAGATCCTAAAGGCATGTCTCTTCGTCCACACCTAAGCGCTCGCAAAAAAGTGAAACATTTCGATGCAAGTAAACGAATAGGACAATCTACACAAAGAGTTAGATACGAGACGACAACTCGTATTCTTCCCTCTACACTTAAACAAAAAACAGATTTCATACTTAGAAAAATTTCACTGATATAAACATCATCCAATACACGCCGTCTAGCGGCAGGGATTCAAAGCCACCAACAGCCAGTCCCGATAAAAATACTACAAACGATTACACTACAATAAACAACGAAAACATCAATCATCAAAATCATAAAACCCGGACGCTGAGTATTGGCCAGCGTTCGCATCAGCCCCCGGCTGATCGACCTCGCCACATTCGTCCGGGATTCCAGACCCAACCTCAACGGAGTCGGGCGACACCACAATGGGATCCCACTGCGCCCACATTCGCGCCTCAAGGTCATGGAGTTCAGACTGCTTCTTCTTCTTCCTATCCAAGCGCGCCTTTTGCTTGGCATACTCCTGCTCATACAAATAATCCGCGAGTTGAGTAAGGTGTAATCCGCCAACCACACCGCGACACTCACTATAGTTGTTGGGGTAAAAATCGGTACGACGGAATCAATAGCCAAAACTTTCCGCAAAAAGATAAAAAATATATATATTTTATAAAACCCGAGAAATTGTTTAATAATACTCGAGAAATCATTTTAAAAAACTCGAGAAATTGTTTTATAAAACTCGAGAAATCGTTTCATAAAACTCGAGCACTCGTTTTATAAAACTCAAAGAGATCGTTTTATAAAACTCAAGAAATCGTTTTCTAAAACTCGAGAAGAGTTTTATAAAAGAAGTTTCCGAACAAAAGGAATCCGCGGAAAGACTTGGAAATTGTTCTCGGAAGAACGAAACAAACGTCGATTACATGATCGTCCAAGTTAAGTACAAAACCGCGAAAAACCGCAACCGCCGTAGACAGCGAGCTAGTTCGACCAATACTAGCTCGCCGTACGGCAAGCTAGTCACGTCACAACTAGCTCACCGTACGGCGAGCTAACCCCGTCCCAAGTAGCTCGCCGTACGGCGAGCTAGACGCTTCCTGGGTAGCTCGCCGTACGGCGAGCTGAACTGGTCCGGTTCGGCTTGTCGTACGTCGAGCCGACCATCCCGAGCCTCGATTTCCCACGTCCCCGATTCAAGGCTTATGACACAATCATGTCCCGAACCATGGTTGAAATGTCTTCTGTTTCGTCTCGATCTGTCCTACCGTTCGAGTTTTACGATAAAAACCGTAAAACTTTTTTTTTCTCGAAAAGAACTCTAGGAAACGTATAAAACGGCAACGGTTAAACGAAACACAAAACATTGCCTAAATTATACGATTTATTCGAAATTTTTCATATAAATCGTAAAAACGCGTTTTTAATAAAAAAACGTCGAGTGAATCGTAAAAACAACAACGATTAACCGAAAAACGAACGTAGCTAAACTTTACGATTAACTCGAGGAATTTATTAAAAATGGCAGCGGATCAGGAAACGATCTCGTATAATGTCGTAAAATGGATTTATGGCAAAAGGGCTCCGAAGGTCCTAAAACGTGATAAAAGCCCATCTCGCGATCTTAACGAAATCTAACCCGAAGATATGATAACGTTTTGACGAATTACCCACATAAGGAAGATAAATGTCAAGTTTGAAGATAAATAGAAGATTTCCGCGGGAAAAAAAAGAAAGATAAACACAAAAGGAAGATTCTCGATAAACTCGAATCTGGGCGAAATGGAAGGACCAAACCGTCAAGGAAGGGAGTATATAAGCAAGAGGCATAGGGCAGAAGCAGAGGACGAGTTTTCAGAGTTTTCACCACCAAACTTAGCATTTAGGAATATTTCCGTTTTTGCTATCGAGCTGCGTTTCAACTAGGGTTTTCGGTCTTAGATCACTAGAGTTAGGGATTTCGCCGACGGCTCACGCAGCTAAGGCCACTCTCGTTGTAACCGTTCTTACGCAGATTCGGAATAAGATCCTTCTTGCTCTCAATTTCGTTTATTTATACTTTAATTTCGCATTCATCGTTTTCTTAATTGTTATTGTGCGGTTCCACAGATAGCCGGGTCCTCTGGAAACTTAGGGTTTACTCGAAGTTCCCTTATTTACGTAATCTTGACAGTAGGTGAATTTCGGTTCCCACAGTTTGGCGCTAGAAGGAGGGGGGGGGGTCGGATCTATCTTACTCTAAAGCCGCAGCACGCTCAATCAAGAAGCGATGACAGAAGAACAACAAACTCGCGGAAGCGACAACGTTGACAATACAACACTGTATGATGTGTCCGCGGCCAACGCTACAAACGCTAACGCCGAGACCATCAAAAAGATGTTCTCCGATTTTAACAAAAAATCGGAAGAGCAGGAGAAGCTCATTGGTTTACTCGTAAAACAGGTCGAAACCCTAACTGGGAAAACCAGAGCGATTCGCCCCCGCGGAACTAATAAGATCCGCGGAAGGCGCTCGATTTCGCGACTCCTATGGATCGTCCCAGAACCGAGCAGGGAAACCAGACGGAGAAACACTATGAAAAAGATAACCCCGATGCGATGCTAAACGAATCAGGAAAATCTCTACTCGCGAACAGGAGACTGAGGGAGACGGCATCGAAAGGGTTAACCTGGAAACGAACGACCAAGCCGTCTCGTCAGACGAGGACGCGGACGTCCATCCTAGGAGAAGAAAAACTCGCAGCCCTCTGCCGGAGTCCTCTCTCGAGCGTGCTCTTACTATACATGAGGAGGATATCTATTTTGCGCGATACGCAAAAACGGCTGAGGAGCAATCTCGAGTTACTCGCAGCAAACGCCAACGAGGTCGGAAAACTGCTGGCGACCTAACCGAGATTCGCGATCTCCGCGAGTACATTACCAAAACGGCCGCAGCGGTAAAAGCGGTGAAATCCCAGATTCATCATGCTACCAGCGCCGCACCCGAAATCGATCGGCTAGTGTACGAATCTCGGAAAATGCCTTTTACGGCTCGCATCACCGAGGTCAAGTTACCTGATCCGGGGAAACACAAGGTGTCAACCTACGACGGGACAACTGATCCAAAAGCGCACCTACAGGCCTTCCAGATTACCATGGGACGAGCCAAGCTCAAGGATCACGAAAAAGACGCAGGCTACTGCCGTCTTTTCGTCGAAAACCTGGAAGGAGCGGCGCTCGAGTGGTTCGCCAAACTTAGGCGGAATTCGATCGGAAGTTTCAGTCGACTCGCTTCCGAATTCCTAAAGCAGTACTCGATGTTCATCAATCCGGAAACCTCCGATGCTGACCTCTGGAGCCTATCGCAGAAGGAGGACGAATCCCTCCGTGATTTCATGAGCATATTCAAACTCGTCATGGCTAGGGTTAGCGGAATCAGCGAGAAAGCCACCATCTACGCGCTCAAGAAATCGCTCTGGTTCAAGTCGGAATTTCGAAAGTGGATAACTCTCGAAAAACCACGGACAATCCAGGATGCCCTCCACAAGGGAACCGATTACATAACCATCAAAGAGGAGACTAGAGTCCTGTCCAAAAAGCATAAGACGACGAAAGTATCCGCATAGGATATCGCGTCCGAGCAGAAGCAGAAAAAGAAAAACTCTCGTAACGACAAGTTCGTCCATCACGAGGGGCAGGATCTCCAAGGGGCGCACAACTACGTCATCAACTCCGGATCAGAACAAGGGCGAACTACGGGGAACACGTGGACGAGAAATTTGAATTATGATGAGAATTCTTTCTGCGATATCCACCAAACCCGTGGACACTCCACCGTGAAATGCAAAGTTCTCGGCGCCAAGCTTGCCGCAAAACTGATCGCGGGAGAACTCTCCGAGATATCCAGTGTCAAGGATCTCATCCACGATTCGGATCGCCCTCCAAAAAACGACAGGAAATCGCGAGCGGAAACTCCGCCTCAAGGAACCAGTCGTGCGAAAAATGCAGACGAAGGCAAGACGAGAAGGGTAATGACGCTAATCGGTGAATCGCAGTATTACAACGACACCGTCTCGTTTATCAAATCCTACCAACGGAAATCCGAAACTGGCCCGAGTTCGAAGGTGCCATCGGATGGCACTCCAAAGGAGGTGATCTCTTTCGACGACGCAGAAACTGGCGGAATCGATCAACCACACACCGATCCCCTCGTCATTGACTTAGTGATAAGCGACCTGGAAGTCGCACGAATCCTGGTCGATACAGGGAGTACCGTCAACGTGATCTTCCTCAACACATTAGCGCGCAAGGGAATTGATCTTTCGGTAGTCGAACCAATTCCAAAACCGTTGACCAGTTTCTCCGGCGAGACGTCCATGACCTTGGGATCAATCCGACTACCGGTGGAAGCCAAAGAAGTGACGAAAATCGTCAACTTCGCTGCAGTCGATTTCCCGGCCATCTACAACGTGATCATGGGCACGCCTTGGATAAATTCCATGAAGGCGGTTTTGTTGACGTATCACTTAGGCATCAAGTTCCCGACTCCTACGGGAGTCGCAGCAATCTTGGGATGCCAAAACAATTCGCGATCCTGCTTCTTAGCCGGACATAAACGGAGGCAATTGGCGGTCACAATTGTAAAACCAAAATGGGCAAAGGTCACGCCACCGCCCGCAGAAGATGACCCAAAACAAGAAACGGTCGAGAAACAACAAGTTTCCGCACCCATCACTTCTACCCAACCGGAGGAGACAAACCCGGATAAAAACATCGATCCAGCGACTAAAGTGATTAAAAAGTCCGCGACAGCCGAGTAAGAATACTCGCACCAACAATCAGAACTACAAGATTGCTTTATTTCCGAAAGGAATACGTAGGCAGCTCGCCTAAAGACGAGTTCAGCTATCCCCCTTTCCAAAACCGGGGGGGGGGAGTGGCTGCGTATACGAGTCTTTGTATACTCCCAAAGTTTTAAAACATTAGCTTTGTAGTTGAAAATTTTTTCGGAACTTTTTTAATAAAGGCAAAGTTAGAACATTATAAAATTTCCGCTACTATCGAAAACAAAAAAACAAAGTCCAAACATCCGGAAAATATTTATGCAGTAACAATTATTTTCGAAGAAGACCGGCGAGACGTCGCCTAAATTCTCGAGAAAAATATTTCACTAAGGACGTCCGCGACTATAAAAACACAAACGCTAGGTGATTGGCCCCGTTGAGCACGCTAGCCGTTCTAAACAAACGCACCGATCTATTGGTCGGCATACATCTGACTAGGATAAAATAACGAGCTATAAAAGAAATCCAAATTTTTGGTCAGCACTTCTGGGCAACTTTGAAATTGTTCCCGGTGAGATGCTCGGTTCCAACCATACGAATTGTATAAGCCGAGAACCTATCGCGGATTTTAAATCGGTATGGAATCAGGTTAAAATCGCAACAGGCAAAACGAAAGCCGACTAGTCATCACATAGCCTCAATCCGAAAGTAAACCTAGGTCTTGCCCTAACACTACAAAAAAAGTCTACATTGATAGCATATTGTAATAGCACGTTTTACTGAACTGCTATAGTAGATGAGTTAAATATTTCTGTATTTTATAATAACGTTAGATAAACGCTATGGTAGAGTGAAACCGAAAATAGCACTTAACTAATGTTATTTTAAAATCTAAGTGAGTGGGAATTTAAAGTCACTGATTCCGCCAATAATTACGGGGAACTTAAATTTAAGCGCCAAAGATAATATTGAAGCGGTTTTAATAATGCTATCAAAAACATATAATAACATTTTTATAACGCTAAGAAAAGCTATTCGAACCCCTAAACCCTAAACATGGATTTAAACCCTAAACTCTTAAGAAAACCCTTAGAAATCTAATATTTTCATATTATAACTTCAAATCTTAAAATTAAACTCAAAATTTAATATTTTTAATCTTAAACTATAATCTCCTAAACACACATCTTCAATCTTTAATCAAATTCTATATCTTAACTCCTAACTTCAAACATAAACTATACTTTCAATACTCTAAATATAAACTTAAAATCTAGATTGTTAAATATTTAAGTACAAATCTTTTATCTAGTCTTCAAATCTATTGTTTTCCAATTTTAATCCAAAATACTGAATAGTAATCCTAAATCTCACATTCCAACATCCAAACTTTTAATCACAAAACTAAACTTTAGTCTTAATCATAAAACCATAAAATCTAAAATTTAAAATTTCAACTTTTGAATCAAACAAACAAATTATAAACGAATTATAAATCAGATTTATGTGTAAATAGATAAATTTTTAGAATGATGACCAAAACCATTATCGTGATATTAATTAAACATTAATTCGTAAATAGATATCAATTTACTAAGTTCAAAAATAAAACTTTAGATTTAAATTATAAACTAGAAAATATAAATTCTGAAATAAGATATAACTAAGAAAAATCACTTGCAAAACAAATTACCAAATATTGAAGGACAAAACAAAAACAAAAATAGAAAAAGAAAAACAAACTTTTCTTTCTGACCAATCAGATTGAGATACATGGATAACACTTCTGAACCATTGGATTAAATTAGATCTAAGGCTGAGCTTTATTTCTTTTAGTTTTTATTTTTTGTCCCTTCTATCTCTCTTTTCTCCACGACAGATCTGAACTCCATCTTCTTTTTCACTCTCATCTCTCATATCTCTCATTACTCCCATCTCTCTCCACGCCTCTCTCATCTCTCCCATCTTTCTCCCACCCCATCTCCTCTTCGTCTCACCACCTCGTTCGCCCTCTCACCACCACCACCACCACTTTCACCCTCCCACCACCACCACCACCACGTTCGTCTTCCCACAACCACGGCCGACCTCTCTCCCTCTCTCTTTTCGTATCTGTGTATCTTCTCTCTGTTTTCCTTTTATGAATCTGATTTGTTTTTGTTTTTTGATAAAGATAGGTGAGGAGTCAAGGATCATGGTGGCTTGAACGCAAATTTCGTGGTGGATTGGAGGAGGCAAAGCTCATGGCTGTTGGAAGAGGGGCAAGGCTATGGAGGCGGCGGCTGGAGTCTCTTTTTTTTTTAGGTTTAGATTTTTGTTTTTTTTTTTAATTTGGTTTAGTGTAAACCGAGATAAGAAAATTGTAGTGGTTTGATATTATTTTAATTTATGGTTTAGTTTTGTAAATTAGAATAAATTTGTAAATCAATTTTAGTTATAAATAAAATTTATTTTATTTTTAATTATAAAAAATTCGATTTAATTTTCAATTATTATTTTTAATTATAATTCATTTTTATTGGAAAATGACTTATCATAGCACAAATATATGAATTGTAATCATTTTATAGCAAGAAAATAGTGCTATAGTTAAGTTAATAACAACATTCGAGTATTGCTATCGTATCTGCATATTTCATAGCATTTAAAAAAATGTTATTATAAAGGGGTATCTATGATGGCTGCTGTATACATAGCATTTATGAATTCGCTATCATACATCTACCATAGTATAAAACTCGCGCTAAGAATGTCCATATTTCTTGTAGTGTAAACCCAGCACACTGGTCTCTAACGTCTCTTCGCCCACATCTAAACACTCGCGAAAACCAAAACATTCCGAGTTAACGAACCGGACGATCTACACCAAGAATTTGATGCGAGACGACAACTCTATTCTTCCCTTTACATCCAAAATGAAACGCAGATTTCATACTTAGAAAATATTTCTATTAAATATTTCGAATACACGCCGCCCGGAGGCAGGGATTCAAAGCCACCAACAGCCAGTCCCGGGAAAAGAACAACAAAATCATAAAGCAATAATATCACACATCGAAATCATCAAACGCGGACGCTGAGCCCTAGCCAACGTTTGCATCAAACCACTATTGATCAACTTCCCCGCTCGCGTCCGGAATCTCAGGCCCAACCTCGGCCGAATCTGGTGACACCATGATGGGGTTCCACTGATCCCACATGCGCGCCCTAAGATCAAAAAGTTCGGGTTGCATGTCTCTCCTCTGATCCAGGCGCTCCATCTGCGCGGAATATTCCTTGGTATACGAATAACCTTCGTTCTGAGTAAGAGACAACCCATGAACGACACCGCGACACTCGCGATAATCACTGTTCGTCCGTTGAGCGACCTCAGCGTTCGAGTAACCAGTTGCAAACTGCTCACGACGGGTCTTCATCTCGTCTGCAATCTCCCTTTGCCTGCACGGCGAGCGTGACAAACTCTCTGGTCAGAAAGCTCCTTGGCACGGCGAGAGTTAGCTTCATACTCGCCCCTCACGCGAGCTATCTCCCTCTCAACCCTTTCATCGGCTTGGTTGGCCTCAATCTCCGCCCGAAGGCGAGCAACTTCTTTTTCCACCATATCAGCTCGAAACTCGGCGAGACGAGCTTCGGCGCTACGGTTATCTAGGGCCCGGCTCATGGCAAGAAGGCCCTGCCAAAAAAAAAGGTATAAGCGAAACCGTCCGATAATAAAATCGCTCAAAAAAAAAATGAACACAAACCTCGTTAGCTTGCTCAGACCCTCTGGCAAACTCCGGAACATGATCAGGATCGCTACCCGGAAAATTGGAGGTCGACGATCCGCCCGCATTCGTCCAATCGCCTTCTTCCAGCTGACTGTCAAGGAAGTCCTTGAGAATATTCTCGGGAGAGGCAGTACGGTCGGATGCGTCATCTTCAACGACCAAGTGTTTATCTTTCCGAAATCTTGACTTGCCCCTCCTCATCGAAGGTACGTACGAGACGAATTCTCCTATGAAAGGATCCTCTTCATGAATCAGAGAATCCGCAAAAAGCCGAGATCGGAAGATAGCAACCGCACGGCGAACACGCTGCGGAGAGAAACTACCCCAGCCAACTTCCCCGCATTGAAGTGAGGAAGTAATAATCGGAAGATCCGCCGCATACGGAGGTAAAGGGTTGGTCTCTACGGAAAACCAAAGCGAATAAGCAAAAAAAAAGAGAAGGGGGTAATTCGTATGCACTCGAATCACATACCTTTCTGACCCCACGTGGTCGCAAAGAATGGGATGCAGTCCTCCTCGACTGACGCGCTGTCAAAACGAACGTAGAAGAAATTTTTCTTCCAAGAAGGATAGATCGACGAGCAACTAGTAACAATTGCTGCACGGGGGCATAAATTTATCCTTTGCGTCTTCTCTTCGAGTCTCAGTAAACCCTCGAGATGGTCAAAGCTAAGTGTCACTCCCCGCTCGTAGCTCAGCGTCAAGAGACCGACGAGTTGTTGTAAGCTTCGCGGAGTCAACTGGGTGATCAATAATCCCAGCCTATGAAGATATCGAACGATGATCTCTGGAATCGGAAACCATAAATGACATTGCCACAAAAATACATTGTAGCACGTAAAAAAGCCATCGGGCGCAGCCTTATCACTCTCCCCGGCAAGCGGGAGGCAAAACTCTACTACTTCTGAGACTCGGCAAAACTCCCGCATGGATTCAAGTCCTTTAAGAGGAGCTGAACTCGGGCATCCGGGAGCTCGATTGTCATCGGACAAAGCTGGAACCTAGGTCCCAGGTCTAGCGGACTCCCACTCGTCCCCTAGCGCCCAATACGCCCCGTGGTCTCTTGGATCGATCGATGGAAAAAAGGACTCCTCTTTTGGCGCCATAACTCGAGGTTGTGAGCTCGTTATACTCTTAGTTAAGTTATGGAGAATGAGTAAAGAATTCAAAAATTTACTCCATATACTTATAGAAAAAAGTTTACTATTCACCTTTGGACTTTTGGCCATTAAAGTTCTGCCTAATTCTACCAAACTTGCCGAACAAGTTCTATCCACTCGCAAGAACTCCACGATTCTTAAGAGCTGGGGGGCTAACTATTGGGGTCAAAATTGGTACGACGGAATCAATAGCCAAAATTTTCCGCAAAAAGATAAAAATATATATATGTTATAAAACCCGAGAAATCGTTTTATAAAACTTGAGAAATCGTTTTATAAAACTCGAGAAATCGTTTTATAAAACTCGAGAAATCGTTCCATAAAACTCGAGAAATCGTTTTATAAAACTCAAAGAGATCGTTTTATAAAACTCGAGAAATCGTTTTATAAAAGAAGTTTCCGAACAAAAGGAATCCGCGAAAAGACTTGGAAATCGTTATCTCGGAAGAACAAAACAAACGTCGATTACACGATCATCCGAGTTAAGCACAAAACCGTGAAAAAACGCAACCGCCGTTGACCGCGAGCTAGTTCGGCCAAACTAGCTCACCGTACGGCGAGGGGAACCGGTCCGGTTCGGCTCGTCGTACGTCGAGCCGACCATCCCGAGCCTTGATCTCCCACGTCCCCGATTCAAGGCTTACGACACAATCATGTCCCGAACCACGGTCGAAATGTCTCCCGTTTCGTCTCGATCTGTCCTACCGTTCGAGTTTTACGATAAAACCCGTAAAACTTTGTTTTCTCGAAAATAACTCAAGGAAATCGTATAAAACGGAAACGGTTAAATGAAACACCAAACATTGCCTACATTATACAATTTATTCGAGATTTTTCGTAAAAATCGTAAAAACGCGTTTTTAATAAAAAACGTCGAGTGAATAGTAAAAACGGCAACGATTAACGACAAAACGAACGTAGCTAAACTTTATGATTAACTCGAGGAATTTAATAAAAACGGCATCGTATCAGGAAACAATATAGTATAAAGTCGCAAAAAAGATTTATCGCAAAACGGCTCAGGAGGTCCTAAAACGTGATAAAAGCCCATCTCGCGATCTTAAAGAAATCTAACCCGAAGATACGATAACGTTTTGACGATTTACCCGCAGAAGGAAGATAAATGTCAAGTTTGAAGATAAATGTCAAGTTTGAAGATAAATAGAAGATTTCGGCGGGAAAAAAAAGGAAAGATAAACACAAAAAGAAGATTCTCGATAAACTCGAATATGGGCGAAATGGAAGGACCAAACCGTCAAGGAAAGGAGTATATAAGCAAGAGGCATAGGGCAGAAGCAGAGGACGAGTTTTCAGAGCTTTCACCACCAAACTTAGCATTTAGGAATATTTCCGTTTTTGTTATCGAGCTGCGTCTCAACTAGGGTTTTTGGTCTTAGATCGCTAGAGTTAGGGATTTCGCCGACGGCTCACGCAGCTAAGGCAACTCTCGTTGTAACCATTCTTACGCAGATTCGGAATAAGATCCTTCTTGCTCTCAATCTCGTTTAGTTATACTTTAATTTTGTATTCTTCATTTTCTTAATTGTTTTTGTACGGTTCCGTAGATAGCCGGGTGTTCTGGGAACTTAGGGTTTACTCAAAGTTTCCTTTTTTACGTAATCTTGACAGTAGGTGAATTTCTGTTCCCACAATAGTCGCCGTTGGTTCTTTGCGCATTGTTCACGGCAAACCTTCACCTCCTCGGCGACCGCCCTCTTTCCCTCTCTGCGAGCACGACGGACTTGTTTCTCAGAAGCTCCATAGCACGGCGAGAATTGGCCTCGTGCTCCTCCCTCATGAGGGAAACCTCCCTTTTGTCCCACTCTTGAGCACGAAAGGAGTTAGTGTTGATCCCCTCTTTGAGACGAGCAGCCTCTTTTTCTGCCGCCTCAGCTCTAGACTTGGCCCTACGAATCTCTGCGTTACTCGCATTCACATCCTCGTTCATAAAACGAAGACCCTATAAATAGAAGAAACATTTCTATTATAATCCGAATACACGCAGAATAATCCCAGGAATCAAAAAAGGGTAACAAACCTTGTTAACGAGCTTCGATGCTTTCGCAAACATCATCTCGGCTGGTCTAACATCGGATGAAGGAACCGAGAAATTGATATAATCCAGGATATCGATTTCTGCATCGTCACTGGTTTGACCCTCTTGAAAGCAATCCAACCACTGTCTCATGTTGAACGGAGTACCTTTATCCTGAGAGATCTTGACCTCTCCCTTGTTCCCGGAACATTGTTGATCCCTGGCTCCGACTCAACTTTAACGGGCTCGCTCTGCTGAAAACGAGAAAGGTGGAAGGCGACGGCACGACAAACACTCTTCGGAGAAAAGTGTCCGCAATAAAACAGACAACCAAGGAGAAGACTCTTGACCTATTCGAGATCTTTGGGTTCCGGAGTAACAAGATCGGACGCTGCAAAACACAAACCCAACACGAAGTTAGAATTCGGAAAAAGTGTACCAAAAAAACGTACAATCTAAATACCCTTTTCCCCATTCACTCCTGAACATGGGGATGCAGCTCTCCTCTACCGAGGCACTATTAATTCGAACGTAGAAGAAAAACTATTCCTAATTGTGACCATTCGAGGAAAATTTCTCGATAATCGACACCTTCTCCCGTGGAGATATATAATAATAACCATCGCTTGCACGCTTGAACGACAGCATAGCTTCGATATAATCTGCACTAACGGCCATACCATGCTCGTAGCCCAGTACCAAAATCCAGATAAGATGCTGTAATCCTGAGACACAAAGTTGGCTGATCGACAGCCCGAGCCGATCCAGAGTTCAACTATGACCCGCGGGATGGGAAACCATAGTTGGAAACTGAGAAAAAAGGCCTCGTAGAACATAAAGAAACCCGGAGGCGGATACTTGGCATCTTGACCACATTCGGGAAGGCAAAAATGCACCAAATCTGGGATCATGCTAGAGCTCCGCAAAAATTTGAGAGAATGAATGGTACTCTGGCTCGGACCTTCTTGTTTCTTAATTGATCTAGGCCTTGAGGGAACCCAGAAGTTAGCCTTGGGGACCTCGGCAGCACGCACGGCTTCCAAATATGCCTCCTCTTTACCCACGGTAAATCTTAAGAAAACCGGTGCAGAAAGTATGTTACCAGAGGAATAATCAAGATCTCTCAGATCAAAAATTGACGGATGGGCGCATTATGAAATTCTTCGCTCCGAAGACATGCTTAACAAACAAGTATGGAAAGATTCAAAGAGATAAAGAAAGAAATTGAAACTTTCTTTTCCTTAGAAAAAATTATGTGGAAAGGAGTAAAGAATTTGAAAACTTACTCCACATATTTAAAAGCAAGATTCTACTATTCACCTTCGGACTTTTGGTAGTTAAAGTTCTGCCTAATTCTACAAAACTTGCCAAACAAGTTCAAACCGCTCGCAAGAACTCTACGATTCTTACGGGCTAGGGGGCTTACTGTTGGGATCAAAATCGGTTACGACAGAATCAATGACCAAAACATTCCGCACAAAGGAATTCCTTAAACTTAACAATCATCATCTTGGAAATCATCGGAAAACCGAATAAAACAATATGTGATTGTCCAAATTGGCCAAATTAGCAAAACACGGCTGTAACGTCAAAACTCCCCGAAACGGTAAAGTTGGTATTAAGGTCGAAAATGATAACCTCGAGATCAACCTCTACGATTATTTCTCCTTAGATTCTCTGAGAGGATCTCGGGTCGAGAAAACGAGAAACAATCGAAACCAAACAACCGACCAGCTCGCCTGTTGGCAAGCTGAACAAATCAGTCCAGCTCACCAGAAGGCTAGCTGGCCATCCCTGACCAGCTTACTTGTTGGCGAGCTGAACCAACCAGTCCAGCTCGCCAACAGGCGAGCTGACCATCCCTGACCAGATCGCATGTTGGTAAGCTGAACCAAACCATCCTTGCCCCTCGACTCGATCGTACTCTGAACCGTGATCAGAACATCTACCGTTGGAGTTTTACGATAAATACCGTAAAAGGCTTGTTTTCTTGTAAAACCTCGAGTAAATTGTATAAAACGGAAATGGTTAAACAAAACACCGAACATTGCCAAACTATACGATTAACTCGAGATATTTTATAAAAAACCGCAAAAAACTTGTTTTCTCGGAAAACCTCGAGTAGATCGTATAAAATGGAAACTGTTAAACAAAACTCCGAACATTGCAAACTATACGATTAACTCGAGATGTTTTACAAAAACGGCATCGTATCAGGAAACAATCTCATCTAAAGTCGTAAAATGGCTAAATCAAAAAACGGCTTGGAAAGTCCTAGAACGCGAAAAAATCCCACTCACGACTTTACACAAGATCCAGCCCAAAGAATGATGGCTTACTCATTATTCGCATGAGTGGGAAAATGTCAAGTTTGAAGATAAAATAGAAGTTTTTCGAAGAAAAATGGAAATATCAAGAAAAATGGAAGATTTTTGATAAGCGCAAATCGGGGCGGAAAAGGAAAGACCAACAGCCTAGAGAAGGAGTATATAAGCAGAAAGTCGAGGAAAAGAACAGAGGAAAAATTTCAGAGCTCTCATCTCACAGAAAAACTTAGCACTTATAGCATTTAGGCAATTTTCCGTTTTTGTTATCGAGCAGCGTCTCAACTAGGGTTTTAGTCTTAGGTTGCTAGAACTAGGAAACGCGCCGTCAGCTCTTGTGGCCAAGGCTTTTACCTCGTTGTAGCGTTCTTACACAAAATTGGAATAAGAAACCTCTTTGCTCTCTTTTCGATTGTCATATTATTTTACTATCTTTCTCGTATTCTGATTGCTTGCGTGTGGTTAAGCAGATATCCGAGACCTCTGGGAAATTAGGGTTTTTCCTAAGTTCCTTTATTTATGGAAATCAGTAGTGTGAATTTCGGTTCCCACAGGGATTGCTATATTATAGTGGTGATTATTACAAAGTTTTAAATATGTGAGTCTCCTCTCTTTTCAAACCTCTTTCAGAGAGACTGCGTGTTTGTTTTGCTTGAGGACAAGCAAAAGGGTAAGTCTGGGGGAGTTGATATACCATGATTTTGATCCACTTTTAGTCATGGTATATTGGTGTTCTTATAACTATTTATTATATTATAGAAGCTTTTAAGAATATTTATAGGTTCACGAGTATTTTGGAAGAAAGTGATGTTTTTGGAGCATTTTAGAGAGAATTGGAGAGATCACTATATTTGGATATCGACAAGACAATGAGGTCGACACAGAGTCATTCACATGGATCGATATGCTCAATGTCTTATCAATCATGGCCAAAGGTGCAGAAGAGCAATTAGTGAGACCGCCAACTTGAAACCCAAAACTTCTCCAAACAACAATCATGCCCCTGACGAGTTTTAACCTAAGTATTTATACTTTGTCAAGGTGTTTTAGGCAAAGGAGGGATTTCTTGTATTATTTTTACACAGGAAAAGGTTTTTACGATTTATAGTTTGGGAGAGGCGATCCAGAGAGATTTGTGATTGGAACTCAATTGATCTCTATTATGAAGTTTTATAAACTTGCTATTGTTATGATTGGCTTAGCTATGTCTGAGTAATTCACTTGTTAGAATTAGGGTTTAAATAGGTTAGTGGGATTAGTCCTAACTATACGATTGCTTGTTGTGGTATTCATTAATTGGGTGTTCTTAATGCTTATGTTCTAGACTTGCTAACTAGAAACCTGATTCTAGGAATTTTAGATTGTTTAAGCAACCTTTAGACAACTCTGATTATCTTGAATACAACTTATTAAGCTAGAATTTTACTAGAGAGAAGGCAAGAGCTTGATCTAGAGTGTCCATTCTGAGTATAGATTAACTCGCGCATAACGCTTGACTAGCTGCATCGATTGATATTCCCATTGATAATAGATAGACGTCGAGTAAAGTTTATCGATCGATATTCCTATAGAGTATCGATCGACACTATTATTGATCGGATATTATTGTTTGGGTCAGTAAAGATCTAGTCAATAGACTTATCCAGTAAGCGTGAGTTTAGTGAATTTTTTATAAAGATGGTTAAGCTCTTTAATACCATGCAAACAACTAATTAGAACCTATAGGATTATATTCTACAATACCTGAATCAAAGCTCTAAGTCTGACACTTTTCGAATTTAGTTCAACCCTCATTCTATTCTGTGGAGTACCAGGCCAAGGACACCAGTATGATCAGATACCTCGCCGTAGCAAAGCGCCTGATCGAAAGATTCCAGAGCTGTAAGCTTACCCAAGTTCCCAGAGAACAAAACTCGCAGGCCGATGCCCTGGCTAACCTAGGGTCCGCCCTAGAAACCACTAGCCAGATGAATATTCCCCTGCTGGTACTCAAGTGGCCGGAAACAGACAGAGAAGGGGGTCCCGAAGAAATCTCCGTCATCGACGAAGGAGAAACCTGGATCACCCCTATAATCGACTACCTCGTACGCGACCTCCTCTTTGAGGATCGAAGCGAAAGCCGAAAGATAAAGAGGCAAGCAGCAAGATATTGCGTCACTGAAGGAAGAGCTCCATGAAGCAGCAAGATATTTCAGGACCATACCTGCAATGTCTTACCCCCAAGGAAGCGGGCCGAATCCTAGAAGAGCTCCATGAAGGAGAATGCGGCTCTCACTCCAATGGCCGAAGCCTAGTGCTTAGAGCCAGAAGAGCCGGCTATTACTGGCCCACGATGGCCAGTGACGCCCTCAGAAAAGCTAGGTCCTGCGATCAATGCCAGAGGCACGCTCCGATCTCCAACCTCCCTCTGGAGAACCTGAAATCCTTAAGCTTCCCCTGCGCCTTCCAAAAGTGGGGCATGGACATCGTCAGAAAATTCCCAATGGCACCAGGGAAAAAGGTATTCCTCCCTATATTAACCGACTACTTTACGAAATGGTTAGAGGCCGAGGCCCTAGCCACAATTACTACAAAGAAAACAAAGAATTTCATATGGACAAACGTGATAACCCGCTTCGCCACGCCCCAAGAGATTGTCACTAACAACGGGCCCCAATTCACGAGCCACGACTTTGGAGAATTCTGCCAAGAGTGGAACATCAAGCTCTACTTCTCCGCACCGCGGCACCCACAGTGAAACGGCCAGGCCGAAGCTACAAACAAAAACGTGGTCAACATGATCAAGTAACACCTGGAGAAAGCCCACGGGCGCTGGGAAGAAGAGTTACACGGAGTCCTCTGGGATTATCGGACTGAAAACAGCCACGCAAGAGACTCCATTCTCTCTAGTCTACGGCATGGAATCCGTGATACCCACGGAGGTACACGTCAGAAAGACTGTCTCCGGACCCATCTCCCAGGAGGAAAACAATGAATTGTTGACCCTAAGCCTGGATCTACTCGGCGAAAGGAGAGAGGCTGCCCACCTAAGGAAAATTTCCTATCAACAGAAAGTGGCCAATAGATACAATAAGAAAGTCAAGACCAGAACCTTACAGCAAGGGGACTGGGTCCTGCGACGAGTCTGCGACCATACTAAAGACAAGTCTATAGGGAAGCTGTCCCCAGGTTGGGAATGGCCCTACAAAATAATTGGAGTGCAGGGGGCAGGAGCCTACAAGTTGCAAGACAGCAAAGGAAAGGTCCAACCTAACTGCTGGAATGCCCTGCAGCTCAAGCTCTACCATTTCTAATCAGCCCATGGGCGAGCTGAATACATCAGTCCAGCTCGCCCATGGGCGAGCTGACCACACCTGTGACAAGCTCACCGGTGGGTGAGCTGCACGCACTTGTCCAGCTCGCCCATTGGCGAGCTGTGCACATCTGTCCAGATCTCCAATAGGCGAGCTGATTTCAACCACCTGTGTACCTCGACTCGATCTTACTCCGAACCGTGATCGGAATGTCCTTCGTTTCGTCTCAATCCGCCATACCGTTTGAGTTTTACGAGAAAAACCGTAAAAGACGTGTTTTTAGTAAAACCTCGAGTAAATCGTATAAAACGGAAACGGTTAATCGAAACACCGAATATTGCCAAACTATATGATTAACTCGAGTTTTTTTAATAAAAAACCATAAACACACGTTTTAGTAAAACTTCAAGTAAATCGTATAAAACGGCAACGGTTAAACAAAACACCAAACATTCCCAAACTATACGATTAACTCGAGATCTTTTATAAAAATCGTAAAACACGCGTTTTTAGAAAAACCTCGAGTAAATATTACAAAACGACAATTGTCAAACGAAACACCGAACATTTCCAAACTATACGATTAACTCGAGATGTTTACCCGAAAACGTCGTCGTATTAGGAAACGATCTTGTCTAAAGTCGAAAAACGGCTATGTCGTAAAACGGCTCGAAAGATCCTAAAACGCGATAAAAGCCCACTCGCGACTTTAGACAGGATCCAGCCCAAAGATACAATGAAGGTTTGCCTATTATCCGCAGGAATAGATAAATGTCAATACTGAAGATAAATAGCAGTTTTCCGCAGAAAAATGGGAAGAACGAGATAAATGGAAGATTTCCGATAAACACAAATCAGGGCGGAAAAGGAAAGAATAAACCGCCTAGAAAAGGAGTATATAAGCAGAAGGTTGAGGACAGAAGCAGGGGAAGATTTTTAGATCTCTCATCTGATACTTTTACAACTTTTCTAGACTTAGAATTCTCTGCACTTAGAAACTTAGGCTTTATTCTCGACAAGTTCGGTTTCTATGACTGGCGCTCAATTATTAGACGAACTCGCCCAGGCAGTTCAATCTCTTGTCCAGCTCTATCAATTGAACTACGTTTGACTTGATCAGGGGTATGTAGGCAGCCTTTCATAAGGTTCAGTCCGATGTCAATCAAAACCCTTTTTCTAATCTTTTTCGTCTTTTGTTATTGAGCTGCGACTCAACTAGGTTTAGGGTTTTATGTTGCTAGAACTAGGTAACTCGCTGAAGGCCCCTGCGGCGAAGGCCTTTGTAATCTCTTGTAATGATCGCAACTCTCTTACGCGAATTCGAAATAAGATCTATTTCTTTTATAAATTCGTTTTATCATGTATTTCATATTTTCCTCATTTATTTGGTTACTTATCGTTGGCTTTCGCAGTGATCCGGGTCCTCTGGAAAGTTAGGGTTTTCCTAAGTTTCCTTATTTTATGGAAATCAAGAGTGTGAATTACGGTTCCCACAGCCACAAGATGGAGGACTGCATCGCCCTGAGGCTGGAAGTCAACGAGCTCCTCAAGAAGGGGCATCTAAAGGAATTCCTCTCTGACAAGGCCAAAAGCCTCCAGACTAAGGAAGGCGCGAACCGGCCCTCAGAAACGAAGCCCACGTCTGACCCGCACCAAGACCGAGTTATCCATGTGATCTCCAAAGGCTCAGAGGTAAGCGGTATAAGCCATGCGGCCGCTAAGCACAGCACCAGGAACGCAAGACACGGTCAAGAGACGAAGGACCCAAAGCGCCTACTACTCGGGACATACGAGATTTGTTTCAGTACCAAGGAACAGGAGAGGGTCTTGGCTCCCCGTCACGACGCCCTAGTCATCTCCCTCACCGTAGCAAACTACTTAGTGAGGTGGATCCTAATAGACAACGGTTGCTCCAGAAACATTATCTTCCTCCCAGCCTACACTGACTTAGGGCTGGAGGAAAATGCACTAACAAGAAAGGTCACTCCGCTTATAGGCTTCAGCGGAGAGGTAAAGAACACCCTGGGAGAGGTAATCCTTCCAGTATATGCCGAAGGAGTAAACCAACCAACGAAGTTCCTCGTTGTCGACTGCGCATCCTCTTACAACATGATATTGGGCCGCCCTGGATCCACGATATGGGGGCCGTACCCTTGACTCTCCATCAATCTATCAAATTCCCAACACCCTGGGGCATCAGAGTAATCAAAGAAGATCAGGAGAATGCCAGGGCCTGCTATCAAACAAGACTGAAGGGGAAGAGCTCGGTCTTATAGCAATTACTGAAAGGCCCTCCGGCCTTGCATATGTAGGAACCCGAGGTAGAAGAGATGGACGCGATACCTCTGGGGGAAGGAGATCCGAGCTGGAAACTGTTGATAGGATCCAAGCTTCCCGCAGGGTTAAGGCATAGATTAATCGACTTCCTCCGCTCCAAGTCCGACTGTTTCGCCTGGTCACACGAGGATATGCCCGGGATCGACCCCAAGATTATCATGCACAAGTTGCAGGTAGACCCTCAATTTACTCTTGTACGGCAGAATAGAAGGAAATTCGCCCCCGAAAGGGACAAAATAATAAATAAAGAGGTCAAGAACCTACTCGACGCTGGATTCATAAGAGAAGTCCAATACCCTGAGTGGCTAGCCAACGTTTTCGTAGTCAGGAAGAAGAACGGGAAATGGAGGGTCTGCATTGATTTCACTGACCTCAACAAATCATGCCCCAAAGATCCTTTTCCCCTACCTCATATCGACAAGCTCATCGACGCCACTGCAGGCCACCAGCTCATGAGTTTCATGGATGCCTGCTCGGGTTATAACCAAATCCTCATGCATCCGGACGACCAAGAGAAGACCTCCTTCATGACCCCTAGGGGCATTTACTGCTACAAAGTCATGCCTTTCGGCCTGAAAAACGCAGGATCTACATACCAAAGGCTTGTAAACATGATCTTTGCCAAACAGATCGAGCAGCCAATAGAATTCTACATAGATGACATGTTGGTCAAGTCCCTAGAGGCAGAAGACCACATCTCCCATATACAACAAGCCTTCGTCAACCTCAGGAAGTACAACATGAAGCTCAACCCCTCAAAGTGTTAGTTCGGGGTCAGCTCCGAAAAATTCTTGGGATACATAGTTACTTATAGGGGCATCGAGGCAAATCCGGAACAGGTGCGAGCCATCCAGGCGATCCCTTCCCCGCGAAACATCAAGGAAGTCCATAGGCTAATGGGCCGGATGGCTGCATTAAGCAGGTTCATCTCCAGGCTGTCTGATAAGTCTCACGCCTTCTTTGAGGCCCTGAAAGATCCCAAGTATTTCCAGTGGAACGACAAGTGCAAACTCGCTCTCACCGATCTCAAAGCCTACCTTATCACACCTCCTCTCCTCTCAAAACTCCTAGACGGAGAAACCCTTCTACTCTACCTCGCCGTATCCGAGCATGCAGTAAGAGGCGTCCTTGTGAGAGAAGAGGGAAGGAGACAAAACCCTGTATACTACGTGAGCAATTCCTTGTTGGACACAGAAACTCGCTACAGCCATCTCAAAAAAAGCTAGCACTAGCATTGGTTACAGCGGCCCGCAAGCTCCGACCCTATTTCCAGGCCCATAAGGTCATGGTAATCACTTCATTCCCCAAAAAAGCCGTTCTCCATAAGGCCGAGATATCAGGACGCCTCGCAAAGTGGGCGATTGAGCTCGGGGAATACGATATAATATTCAAACCCGCTACGGCCATCAAGTCACAGGTCCTTGCTGACTTTGTCGCTGAATTCTCACCTTCTATGCTTCCGATCCCGGAGTCAGAGGTTGAGTTCCATGGTTTGGCAAGAGGAATAGGAGAATGGACTCTACACATCGATGGTTCCAGCAACGTGAGAGGGCAGGGGTAGGCCTGGTCTTAACCTCTCCCACTGGTGAGTCGGCATCAAGATCAATAAGATGCAACTTCAAAGCTACAAATAATGAAGCCGAGTATGAGCCCTAATTGCAGGCCTCTCACTCCCTAAGTAAATGGGAGCAGAGGAGATCTGGGTCTTCAGCGACTCCCAACTAATCATCAGCCATGTCCAAGGTGATTACCAAGCCAAGGACACCAGTATGATCAGATACCTCGCCGTAGCAAAGCGCCTGATCGAAAGATTCCAGAGCTGTAAGCTTACCCAAGTTCCATGGTTTTTGAGCCTGGGAATTTCCCTACGATGTCCATGCCCCATTTTCGGAAGGGCCAGGGAGAGCTTAGACATTTCAGGTTCTCCGGAGGGAGGTTGGAGATCGAAGTGTGCTTCTGGCATTGATTGCAGGACCTAGCGTTTCTGAGGGCGTCACTGGCCATCGTGGGCCAGTAGTAACAGGCTCTTCTGGCTTTGAGCACTAGACTGCGGCCGCTGGAGTGAGAGCCGCATTCTCCTTCGTGGAGCTCTTCTAGGATTCGGGCTGCTTCCCTAGGGGTGAGAAATCGCAGGTATGGTCCTGAAAAGGACCTTCTGTATAGTTTTTTCCTCGGGGAGTTTTGTTCCCGGGGGACTTGGGTAAGCTTGCAGCTCTGGAATCTTTTGATCAGGCGCTTTGCTACGGCGAGGTATCTGATCATACTGGCGTCTTTGGCCTGGTAATCACCTTGGACCTGGCTGATGATCAATTGGGAGTCGCTGAAGACCTGGATCTCCTCTGCTCCCATTTGCTTACCGAGTGAAAGACCTGCGATTAAGGCCTCGTATTCGGCTACATTATTTGTAGCTTTGAAGTTGCATCTCATCGCTCTTGATGCTGACTCTCCAGTGGGGGAGGTTAGGACTAGGCCCACTCCTGCCCCTCTTACGTTGCTGGACCCGTCAATGAACATGGTCAATTCTCCTGTTCCTTCTGCTGAGCCTTGGAAATCCAATTCAGACTCCGGGATCAGAAGCATGGATGGTGAGAATTCAGCGACGAAGTCAGCGAGGAGTTGTGATTTGTTGGCTGTAGCAGGCTTGAAGACTACGTCGTATTCCCCCAGCTCAATCGCCCTCATTCCAAGGCACCCTGACACCTCTGGTTTGTGGAGGACTACTTTTATGGGGAATGAAGTGATTATCCTGATCTGATGGGCCTTGAAATAAGGCCGGAGCTTCCGGGCTGCTATAACCAGTGCTAGTGCTAGGTTTTCAAGGTGGCTGTAGAGATTTTCTCAGTCCAGTAAGGACTTACTCACATAGTAGATAGGATGTTGTTTCCTTTCCTCCTCTCTCATGAGGACACTGCTTACTACATGCTCGGACAAGGCAAGGTAGAGTAGCAGCACCTCACCATCTAGAGGTTTTGAGAGGACATGAGGTGTTGTCAGGTAGGCTTTGAGGTCGTTGAGAGCGAGTTCGTACTTTTCATACTATTGGAAATCCTTAGGATTTTTTAGGGTCTCAAACAAGGCGTGGGATTTGTCGGATAGCCTGGAGATGAACCTGCTCAATGTGGCCATCCGGCCCGTTAGCCGTTGGACTTCCTTCACGTTTCGCGGGGAAGGAATCGCCTGGATGGCTCGCACTTGCTCTGGATTGGCCTCGATGCCCGTGTAAGTAACTATATACCCTAGGAATTTTTTGGAGCTGACTCCGAACGAGCACTTTGAAGGATTAAGCTTAATGTTGTACTTTCTAAGGGTGATAAGGCTTGTTGTAGATGAGAGATGTGGTCTTCTGCCTCGAGAGACTTGACAAGCATGTCATTTATGTAGACTTCCATGGTCTGTCCGATTTGTTCAGCGAACATCATGTTCACGAGCCTTTGGTATGTAGATCCCGCATTTTTCAGGCCGAAAGGCATGACCTTATAGCAGTAGATGCCCCTTAAATTCATGAAGGATGTCTTTTCCTTGTCGTCTGGGTGCATCAGGATTCCATTGTAGCCCGAGAAGGCGTCCATGAAGCTCATGAGCTGGTGGCCTGCAGTGGCGTCGATGAGCTTGTCGAGGTGAGGTAGGAGAAAAGGATCTTTGGGGCATGATTTTTTGAGGTCGGTGAAATCTATGCAGACCCTCCATTTCCCATTCTTCTTCTCGACCACCACAACGTTATCCAGCCACTCGGGGTACTGGACCTCTCTTATGAATCCAGCATCGAGCAAGTTCTTGCCCTCTTTGTTGATAATTTTGTCCCTTTCGGGGGCGAATTTCCTTCTTTTATGTCGTACAGGGATGAATTGAAGGTGTACCTGCAGCTTTTGCATGATAACCTCGGGGTCAATTCCAGGCATGTCCTCGTGAGACTAGGAGAAACAGTCGGAGTTGGAGCGGAAGAAATTGATTAATCTTTGTCTTATCCCAATGGGAAGCTTGGATCCTATAAGAAATTTCTGGCCCGGGTCTCCTTCCAGGGGTACCTCGTCCATCTCCTCTACCTCAGGTTCCTCCGCGTGTAAGGCCCGAGGGCCCTTCGGTAATTTCTGTAAGATCGGGCTTTTTCCTTTCAGAGTAGTTTGTAGCAGGCCCTAGCATTCTCTTGGTCTACTTTAATTACCCTGATGCCCCAGGGGGTCGGGAATTTGATGTACTGATGCAAAGTTGAGGGCATGGCCCCCATGTCGTGTATCCAGGGCCGGCCCAGTATCATGTTGTAGGAAGATGTGCAGTCGACAACGAGGAATTTCGTTGATTTGTTTATCCCTTAGGCGTACACTGGGAGTATTACCTCTCCCACGGTGTTCATGACTTCTCTGCTGAAACCTATAAGCGGAGTGACCTTCCTTGTTAGTGCCTTTTCCTCCAGCCCTTTGTCGGTGTAGGCTGGGAGGAAGATGATTTTTCCGGAGCTACCGTTGTCTATCATGATCCGTCTCACCAAGCAGTTCTCTACAGTGAGGGAGATGACCAGGGCGTCGTGATGAGGAGCCAGGACCCTCTCATGTTCCTTGGTAGTGAAACTAATCTTATCTGTCCCAAGGAGTAGGTGCTTTGGGTCCCTCGTCTCTTGGATGTGCCTTGCGTTCCTGGTGCTGCGCTTAGCGGCCGCGTGGCTTATGCCGCTTATCTCTGAGCCTCCGGAGATCACATGGATAACTCGGTCTTGGTGCGGGTGAGACGCGGGCCTTGTTTATGTGGGCCGGTTCGCGCCTTCCTTAGCCTGGATGATTTTGTCCTTATCGAAGAGGAACTCCTTTAGGTGCCCCTTCTTAAGGAGCTCGTTGACTTCCAGCCTAAGGGCGATGCAGTCTTCCGTCTTGTGACCGTGGTCATGGTGGAAGTCGCACCATCGGTTGGGGTTTCGATTAGCATCTGCGGCCTTCATTTTAGGAGGCCATTTGACCTGCTGGTCCATCTGCCTTAGGACGTTCACCAGCTCGGGCTTTGAGATGGATAGGTGAGAGATGTCGGGCCATGTAGATACGTTCATTCCCTCGAGTCGAGGTAGGGGGCGATTTAGACATCTGTCCCTGCTGTATCCTCCGGCCTCCTTTGAGGGCCTGAACTGGGACCCTTCATCGCGATTGTTCCTAAGCAGCCTTCTAGGCCAAGGTTCTTGCTTCTGCTAAGCCTTGGCCCGGCTCGTGACGTCTTCTTCCCATCTCACTTGGGCCCAGGTCCTAGATAGGACATCTTCCATTGTTTTACACTGATACTTAGTTAGTTCCTTGTACAAGTCCCCATCTAGAAGGAGGCCTCTTTTGAAGGCGGAGATAGCTGTCCCTGCGTTGCATTCGGGGATCGCCACCTTTTTTTGATTGAAGCGCGCGATATAGGCCCAAAAAGGTTCGGTCCTACGCTGGAGTACTTTGTAGAGGTCGTCAAAATTCTTTTCAAGGTTTCTGCTGCTGGCAAATTGCTCCACAAACTTGTCACTGAGTTCCGCGAAGGACCTTATGGATTTCGTGGGGAGATTGATGTACCACTGAAGGGAAGGACCGGTTAGGGTTGAGCCGAAGCCCCTGCCCATGGCAGGTTCCCTCAGTCCTCGGGGGACTGCTGCTGTTAGTATTCGCTGTTAGTAGAGGGCCATGTGGTTGTCTGGATCACTGGTCCCGTCGTAAGTCTTCATGGTAGGGAAGGAGAATTTCCTTGGCATCCCGAACGAGGCGATCTCTTCCACGAAGGGTGTGTCGGAGTAGGAGTTAGATTCGCTCCTTCTGATGGGGGGAGCCATGCCTTGAACCCTTTCCACCATTGACTGGATGGTGTTGAACTACTCGGTGAACATCTTCTCGAGATATGCCACGGCGGCTGGATCTGAGATCAAGGGATCGTCAGGTGAGTATTCCTCGTCCTCCATGCTGAGGTTTACATGTGTCCTTCTTGTTGTTGCTTCCTTGCCTTCATGTTTCTTATCATCGGGGGCTGTACCCTAAGTTGCTCCTTCTTTGTCGACAGGAGTATCGAGGGAGCGAATTGTTCGAACTCGTGTTCGAAACCTCTGACGCTTCTTGCTGCTCTTCCCGAGATCTTGGTTCTCTTCTTGGAAAAGGTGGTTTTCGGCTTCGAGTGCCCCTACTTTCTCCGCGCTTCGTTGTAGTTGTTGAGTATGCTCGTCGAGTTTAGCTTTTAGGGTTTGAACTTCTTGGAGAAGCTCTGAGCTATCTCCGGCTGTTCTTCGAGCTTGGCGGAGATCGGTGATTTCTCCTCGGAGGGTGTTGAGCTGATTGATGAGCTCGGCTTCTCTTGGAGTTGCTCTGATGGGTTCGGCTGAGTCTTCTGGTGTCATCGTCACGTAGTTGGGTTACTCCCCTCCGTCTAGCGCCAAGCTGTTATGGTATTTTTGTGTAGGGTCGTTTTAGTACTACGGAACACAAGAAGGTTCTTGTGTGAGTTGAGAGAAGTGAGAGGGAATGAGGAGATTTGTATGACTTAAGGAGAAATCAAGAGGAACAACAAGGTAGAGTAGAGAAGGAGACGTATTATTAGGTTATTCGAACGGAGGCTACAATGTTGGTGTATAAACCCTAATTCTAGCCATGTAGATCTAGTCTCTCAATCTCTAAGTGTCGATCCCTTATTCTAGGGTTTGGGTTCCCCTTATATAGATGTAGATGTCGGCTTGCATTAGGTTAAACTCTTCCATATTGGCGAATATGGGAGAATTTCCTTGTAGGGAGAACTTCCATTTTACTCAAGGGTCGGTTTTTGGAACAAGGGTCTGGCCCGGGGAACCTGAAGGCAGGGTCCGAACCTTGGGTCCCTTTGGAGCCGGAGTCTAGAGGCCGGTGCCCAGCCCGGGGGCTGAAGAAATCTGGTGTGTGGAAATTCGTTCCCAACAGGGTTTTTTACAGATACCTAGCTATCTATATATTTTAAGTACACTGGTTTCCTGCTCCTATGTATGCTAAAAACATCTACGGACAAAGCCTATATAACATATTTTAGTTCCGACTAAAGGAGTCCACAGGAATTCCACCAAACTTAAAAGGGGCATACTAGCTGGATCGGATCCCAAGGGGCACCTCGATCCTGGCAAACCCTACATCTACGTGAAATGACTCAAATAGAAAACCACCAAGCGGGACCAGGTCCCGAGGGACAGCCCCATCTACATGACATGTTTCACATATAAAAACACTTGGGTATGCGAATTGGAACAGGCTTGATCAACCTTAATACAATGTCGACAATACCTCAGCCCCTACGTAGAGGCCTTGAGTCGTAGTCTACAAGGGGGCCACACGTACTAGTGTATTAATCCCTGCATCAAACACGCCCCGAGCTAAACGAGATGCAGGGGGCATGACGTATAACTGCAGAGTACTGAGATCAGCCCCATGGTTTCAGGGAGCAGACGGTGCATAAAACCCGGGGAGCACTTCTAGCCTACTTATCCAGGTGTGGAAAGTAGCATGTCTGGTATGTGGCTCACTACTTCCCAGTAAACCCACCCCATCACAAACATATAAGAATGAGAGTGGCTTTCTGCAGAAAGCAGAGTGCAGCATTACATGATCTCGATAGTGGCCTAAGTGGCAAAATGCAAATCCTTACCCGAGATTGGGTAGTGGCCCACCTAAGGGGGGCAGAATACGATCCAGATGACAACAAACCTCCGGGCCCCAAATGTTCAAAATTCCAAATTTTACATTCTCACCTGAGATCGGTAGTGGCCTACTTAAGCGATGCAGAATACGATCTCAAAGATAGCGGCCTCAGGGTCCCCGATGTTCAAAATCCAAAATTTTACATCTTTTGTCTACTCGCCTCCGGGGCCAGGTGAAGCACCTTAAAATCTATTCGGAAACCTCAGGGTTCTGAGCAAATTCCCCTGTGATACAGGAAAGACCCCAGGGTCCCAAGCAACTGAATTGAACTTTTAAAGTCCAATACTTAACCTCAGGGTTAAAATATGAACTTCCGAGTTCCCAATGTTCAAAATCCTGAATTTTACACTTCCGTCCCCCGGGCCCAGCTAAGAGACCTCAGGGCCTAAACCTTCAAGCTAAAACATTTACTCTTTGAGCTCAATCAAAATCTCCAAGCCCAGGCGACGAGCCCATCAACTCGGAGCTACGAGTTCCCACTTCCACAAAGAACTCTCTTATCTTTATGACTGAGTAAGATGCGCGTTCAACCAGAGATCTCAAGGACCTAAGCAAAGTTCTGGGAATCCCCCGAGACCCCCAAGTCCTAAGCATTGGAAAGTACGATTATGACAATTCATCCCCAGCATGCTAGTCAAATCAACAATGTCTTAACCTTCGGGGAAACACACACGTGAAAAGAAACTTCGTTGATAAAAATCAAAGTGCACAAAAGCAACATGAATCAGGACTCGAAGAAATTCAGACAGTAAAACAAAAACAACGAAGCAAAGACAAGCAAGATCTTAAAAAAACATAAATTCATGGTCTGCTAGAGCCGGAGGATGGAGGAATGGTTGGTTCATCGGAAAAGGAGGGAAGATCCATGTCTTTAAACTTTGCCTCGACAAGAACCACGGCCTTGTACCGATCTAAGTCCCAGCTATGGGCCCGCCCAGCAAGCCAATCCCGCATCACTTCCCATCGAGAGGTGATTTTTGCCCCGTTCACGGCCATCAATTTCACGTCCTCCGAGGTATTTATTTTGGCTCTTAGCTTCTCCAAAACCTCTTCTAATTCTTGATTCCTACGGCTTAGCGCCAAAGCTTCTGACGGAGAGGTTTCCACTGCTCCTTCAATCATCTTGATTGTTGGGGTCAAAATAGGTACGACGGAATCAATGACCAAACATTTCCGTAAAATAAAAGATACGTTTTATAAAACTCGAGAAGTTGTTTTATAAAATTCTAAAGACTTTCCGAAAAAAAGGAAATCCACGAAAAATTTGGAAAACGTCGTCTTGAAAGGACGAACGAAGCAATTGCCGATTACACGATTTCCCAAGATAAGCGAAAAACCGCATCCGCTGTAAACCGCCAGCAGGTTTGATAGAACCGGTTCAGCGTACGACGAGCCGAACCAGCCGGTTCAGCTCGCCATACAGCAAACTGGTCGATCCCGGACAAGCACGACGTACGGCGAGCTGGCAGCCCATGCACCAGCTCGCCGTACGGCGAGCTGGCGGCCCACGGACCAGCTCGACGTACGGCGAACTGAACCGGCTGGTTCAGTTTTCCGTACGCTGAGCTGGCGGCCTACGGACCAGCTCACCGTACGCCGAGCTGACCATCCCGAGCCTCGATCTCCCACGTCCTCGACTCAAGGTATGCGTCCTTCGGTTCGATCATGCTCTGAACCATGGTGAAAACATCTCCCGGTTCGTCTCGATCCGTCTTACAGATCAAGTTTTACGATAAAAATCGTTAAAGTTGTCTTTTCTCGTAAAGTTCGGGAAGATCGTATAAAACGGCAACGATTAAACGGATCATCATACATTGTCAAACTATACGATCAACTCGAGAAATATTTTAAAAGCGGCATCGTATCAGGAAATGATCTCGTCAAAAATCGTAAAACGGTTTTTATCGCAAAACCGCTCGGACAACCCAAAAGCGCGATAAAAACCCATTTGCGACTTGAAACGAAATCCAGGCCAAAAATACAATGACAGATGTAGGATTTACTCGCAGAAGGAAGTTAAATGTCAAGTTTGAAGATAAATGTCAAGTTTGAAGATAAATAGAAGATTTTCGCACAGAAAAAGGAAAGATCGAGATAAATTGAAGATTCCTGATAAACTCGAATCTAGGCGAAAAGGAAGGACCAAACCGCCTAGGAAGGGAGTATATAAGCAAAAGGCAGAGGACATAAGCAAGGGGGATATTTTCGAGAGTTTTCACCACCAGAAACTTAGCACTTAGGGTTTTTTCCTTTTTTGTTATCGAGCTGCGCCTCAACTAGGGTTTTAGTCTCAGACTGCTAGGGTTAGGATCTCGCCGACGGCTCACGTGGCTAAGGCTCACTTTGGTTGTACTTTTCATACACAGATTCGTAAGAAGACTCTTTTCGTTCTCAATCTCGTTTTCCTTTACATCTCTTTACCTAATTCATATTAATTGCGTTCTTGATTGTTCTTATGCGGTTCCACAGATAGCCGGGTCCCCTGGGAATTTAGGGTTTACTCTAAATTCATTTATTTACGAAATATTGAGAATAGGTTAATTTCGGTTCCCACATTTTGGCGCTAGAAGTAGGGGGGGTCGGATCTATCTTACACTCAAGCCGCAGCACGCTCAATCAAGAAACGATGTCCGGTGACAACCAAACTCGTGACGAAAGCTATAACGTTGACAAAACACCACCACCACAACATGTGTCTGCGGCCTACGCTACAAACGCTAACGCCGAGACCATCGAAAAGATGCTCTCCGACTTTAACAAAAAATTGGAAGAGCAAGAAAAGCTGATTGGTTCACTCGCAAAACAGGTCGAAACCCTAACTGTGAAAACCAGAGCGATTCGCCCCCGCGGAACCACTAAGATCCGCGGAAGGAGGCTCGAATTCGCAACTCCTATGGATCGCCCCAAACCGAGCAGGGAAATCAGACGGAGAAAGATTCCGAAAAAGATAATCCTGACGCGACGCTGGACGAATCGGAGAAATCTCCTACTCTAAGATAGGAGACAGAGGAAGACGGCGTCGAAAGAGTTAAACTGGAAATGAGCGACCAAGCCGACTCATCGGACAAGGACACAGACGTCCATCCTAGGAGAAGAATAACTCGCAGCCCTCTGACGGAGTCTTCTCTCGGGCGTTCTCTTACTGGAGACGAAGAGGAGCTTTATTTTGCGCAACTCGAAAAAACAGCCGAAGAACGGTGTCCAGTTACTCGCAGCAAACATCGACGAAGTCGGAAAACTGCTGCTGACCTAATTGAGATCCGTGATCTCCGCGAGTATATTAACAAAACAGCCGCAGCGGTAAAAGCGGCGAAGTCTCAAATTCACCACGCTACCAGCACCGCACCTGAAATCAATCGGCTGTTATACGAATCTCAGAAAACGCCTTACGGCTCACATCACTGAGGTCAAGCTACCCGATCCAGGCAAGCTCAAGGTTCCGACTTACGACGGGACAGCCGATCCTGCGATTCCTATCCCCTCCGAAAAACGACAGGAACTCGCGAGCGGAAACTCCGCCTCAAGGAAACCAGTTGAGCGAAAAACGCGGACGGAGACAAGATGAGAAAGGAACAATGCTAACCGCCAAAAAATCAATATGATCACCGGCGAATCGCAGTATTACAGCGACACCATCTTGTCTATCAAGTCCTACCAACAAAAATCCTAAACCGGGTCGAGTTGGAAGGCACCATCGGATAACACCCGAAACGGGGTGATCTCTTTCGATGACTCAGAAACTGGCGGAATCGATCAACCACACGCTGATCCTCTCGTCATTGATTTTGTCATAAGCGACCAAGAAGTCGCTCGAATCCTGGTCGATACTGGAAGCACCGTCAACGTAATCTTCCGCAACACGTTGGCGCTCATGGGAATCGATTTATCGGAGGTCGAGACGATACCAAAGCCGTTGACTAGTTTCTCCGGAAAAACATCTATGACCCTAGGATCAATCCAACTACCGGTCGCAGCCAAAGAAATGACGAAAATTGTCAACTTTACAGTCGTCGATTCCACGGCCATCTACAACGTGATCATGGTCACGCCTTGGATTAACTCCATAAAGGCAGTTCTATCGACATATCACTTAGGCATCAAGTTTCCGACCCCTACAGGATTTGCCGCAATTTGGGGATGCCAGAGACAATCGCGGTCTTGCTTTTTAGCCGAACTAAGCTAAGGCAATTGGCGGTCGCGATCGTTAAACCGAAACGGGCAAAGTTCACACAACCACCCGCGAAGAACGACCCAAAACCAGCAACAGTCGAGATGCAACAGGCTTCCGCATCCATCGCTTCTACCCAACCTGAGGAGACAAACCCAGACCAAGACGTCGATCCAGCGGCTAAAGTGATCGATGACTCTGCGACAGCCGAGTAAGCATAATCGCATCAACAATCAAAATTACGAGATGGCTTAATTTTCGAAAGGAATACTTAGGCAGCTTGCCTAAAGACGAGTTCAGCTATCCCCCTTTCCAAAACGGGGGGGGGGGGGGACTGGGTGCGTATACGAGTATTCGTATACTCCCAAATTTTAAAACATTCGCTTTGTAATCAAAATTTTTGAAACTTTTTAATAAAGACAAAGTTAGAATATTATAAATCTCTCTACTATCAAAAAGCGTAAAAACAAACATCTGGAAACTACTTCCACAGTAACAACTACTTAATCATTTCGATAAAAACTTATACACCAAATATTTTTCAAAAGAACCAGCGAGACGTCGCGTAAAGTCTTAAGAAAAATATTTCGCAAAAGAGTCCGTCCGCGACTATAAAATCACAAACGCTCGGCGACTGGCCCCGTCGAGCACGCTAGCCGTCCTAAACAAACGAACCGACCCACTGGTCCGCATACATCCGACTAGGATAAAATAGCACGCTATAAATGAATTCCAAATTTTTTGTCAGCACTTCCAGGCAACTTAGAAATTGTTCCCGGTGAAATGCTCGGTTCCAACCAGAAGAATCATATAAGCCGAGAACCTATCCCGGATTCTAAATCGGTATGGAATAAGGTTAAAATCGCAACGGGCAAAACAAAAGCCGACTAGTCATCGCATAGCCTCAATCCGAGAGTAAACCTAGGTCTTGCCCTAAACCCAGCACACTAGTCTCTAACATCTCAAGGCATGAATCGCGATCCTAAAGGCATGTCTCTTCGCCCACATCTAAACACTCGCGAAAATCGAAACACTCCGAGTAAAACGAACGGACGATCTACACCAAGACTTAGATACGAGACGACAACTCATACTCAACGCATATTTCAAACTCAGAAAATATTCTTAATATTACTCGTTCAAATACACGCTGCCCGGCAGCATGGATTCAAAGCCCCTAACGGCCAGTCCCGAAAAACATCATACATCAAAATCATGAAATCCGGATGCCAAATTTTGGCCAATACCAGCATCAGCCCACGGTTGATCAACCTCGCCATTCGCATCTGGAATCTCTGGTCCGACCTCAACCAAATCCGGCAAAATAACAATAGGAGTCCATTGCTCCCACATTACCGCCCTAAGGTCAAAGAGTTTGGGCGGCATATCTCTCTTCCCATCCAAACGCTCCCTCTGCTCAGAACATACTTTGGGATACGAGTAACCCTCAATCTGAGTAAAAGACAACCCGTGAACGACACACTCGAGATAATCGCCATTTGCCCATCGAGCAACCTCGACATTCGAGTAGCTGGTCGCGAATCGCTCACGACAAACCCTCGCTTCCTCAGCAACCTCTCTTTTGCCTGCACGGCGAGCGCGACGAACTCTCTGATCAGAAATTTCCTTAGCACGACGAGAGCTAGCCGCATATTCGCTCCTCACTCGAGCAACCTCCCTTTCAGCCCATTCTTCAGGAGGGTCGGCATCGATTTCCGCCCGAAGATGAGAAAAGTATTTTTCTGCCATGTCCGCGCGAAACTCGGCAACACGGGCCTCGGTGCTGTGATCATTTAGGGCTCGGCTCATGATCAGAAGACCCTACGAAAATAAGGATGAAATAATAAGCAAAACTATTCGATCATTAGTCATTCAAAATAAAACAAGCCTCATTAGCCTGCTCGGATGCTTTGGCAAACTACGGAACATAACCAGGATCTCTATCCGAAAAAAGAGAAGTCGATGATCCGCCAGCATGTGCCCAAACGCCCTCGTTCACCTGACTGTCAAGGAAATCCTTGAGTATGTTTTCAGGAGAAGCGGCATAGACAGACGTGTCATCATCAACGACCACGCTTTTATCCTTTCGGGATCTCGACTTATTCCTCCTTGTTGAGGAAGTATATGGAACAAATTCTCCTATACATGGATCCTCTTCAAAAATTGGAGAATCTGCGAGCCGAGATTGAAAAAGGGCAACTGCACGACGTAAACGCTGCAGAGAAAAACTGTTCCAGCTACTTTCCCCATTTTGAAGCGAAGCAGTAACAATCGAAAGATCCGTTGGAAACGGAGGCAAAGGGTTGGTCTCTGCGGAAAACAAAAACAAGTGATTTTAAAAAAAATGAATGACGAAAGATTTTCTTAAATCATACGCACTCGAATCACATACCTTTCCGACCCATGTTGTCACAAAGAAGGGAATGCAGTCCCCTTCTACTGATGCACTGTCAATACGAACATAGAAGAAGTTCTTCTTCCAAGAAGGGTAGTACGATGTGGAACCAATGACTATCTCATTTCGAGGCAATAGGTTAATCCTTAGCGTCGATCATCTTTGCTTTGTCTCCTCGGGTCTCAGTAAACCCTCAAGATGATCGAAGCTAAGGATTCTTCCCCGCTAGTAACTCAACGTCAAGAGACCAATGAGTTGTTGCAAGCTGCGTGGGTTCAGTTGGCTGATCGTTAACCCAAGTCGGTGAAGATATCGAACAATAATCTCTGGAAGCAGAAACCAGAAATGACATTGCATTAGTTTCACGTTGTAGCACGTAAAGAAACCATCAGACACAACTTTATCACTCTCTCCAGCTAAAGGAATGCGAACTTCAACCGCCTTTGGAACTCGGCAAAACTCCCGAATGGATTCAAGGCCATTGGGACAAACCAAACTCGGACATCTGGGAGTATGGTTGGCATCGAACGGAGGAGGAACCCAGGTTCCAGGTCTAGCAGGTAACGGCTCGCCTCCAGTCGCCCAATACGCTTCATGGTCACTCGAGTCAACTAATTGGAACGAAAGTTCCTCCTTCGGAGTAACGACTCGGGGCTGCGAGCTCATTCCTTCGGGACTACGACAATCAGAACTGGTCTCGGAGCGAGTTCTCCTTTTTTAAAACATCTTTGGGAAAAGTGAGAGAAAAAGATTCATAGGAAGAGAGAAAACTTCTTGAATCTTAGAAAAGTTATGGAAGGAAGTGAGTAAAGAATTTGAAAATTTACTCCATATACTTATAAGAGAAAGTTTTACTAGTCACCTTTGGACTTTTGGTCATTAAAGTTTTGCCTACAAAACTTGCCAAACAAGTTCAAACCACTCGCAAGAACTCCACGATTCTTACGAGCTGGGGGGCTAACTGTTGGGGTCAAAATCGGTACAACTTAATCAATAACCAAAACTTTTCGCAAAATAAAAGATAAGTTTTATAAAACTCAAGAAGTTGTTTATAAAGTTCTAAAGACTTTCGGAAACAAAGGAAATCCGCAGAAAATTTGGAAATAGTCGTCTCGAAAATTTGGTTACTTGTCGTTGGCTTCCGCAGAGATCTGGGTCCTCTGGAAAATTAGGGTTTTCTTAAGTTTCCTTATTTTACGGAAATCGACAGTAGGTGAATTTCAGTTCCCACAGTTTGGCGCTAGAAGGAGGGGGGGGTCGGATTACTCTTACTCATAGCCGCAAAACGCTTGATCAAAACGATGTCTGGATATATGAAAGACAAAGTCGCAACTCGCAAAAACGCTGGTAAAACAACTCTAGCAGCGACTGCTCCTATAGCCAACGCTTACGCAAACTCTGTAGTAATTAACAAAATCAAAAACTTAATCGCGACTCTTCACCACGGAAAGAGCACGAAACGAGCTCGCAATTTCTCCGTCTAAATAAAAGGGCAACGATAAAACAAATCAAATCCCGTAACCAAATCGGAGAAATCTCAATGTGTGAAGGTTTGACCAGCTCGCCCAATGGCGAGTTGGACACGATTCTCAGGATCCTAAGCCTGATCATATTCCAATCTAGATCGTACAGCTTTTCATTTCGTCTCAATCGTAATTTCTTTTGAGATTCTACGACGAAAACAAGTCAATGCGACGAATCGAGATTATCCACACCAAGCAGTTCAGCTCGCCGTACGGCGAGCTGAACCGAGCAACTCAGCTCGCCGTAAGGGGAGCTGAGAGGTCTCTTCCACCACGCCCAAGAGGCGCTGACTTTTCCCCAAGGGTTCGTATCATCTAGCTCGCCGTCTGGCGAGCTGAACCATTCAAGTTAGCTCGTCGTACGGCGAGATGAACCGTTCAAGTTAGCTCACCGTACGGCGAGCTGAACCGTTCAAGTTAGCTTGCCGTACGGCAAGCTGACCGGCCTTCCAGCTCACCCAAGAGGCGCTGACTTTGCCCCATGGGTTTTTACCACCCTGTTCGCCTTATGGCGACCTGAACCATTCCTAGAGCATCTCTCTCCAGTCTCGATCGTACAGCTTTCCGTTTCGTCTCAATCGGAATTTCCATCGATATTTAACGACAAAAACCGCAAAGACTTGTTTTTTCGTATAAGTTCGAATCAATCGTCTAAAACGGCAATGGTTGACTTAACACCAAAGTTGCCTAAACTATTCGAGAGATCTGAACTCTCTAAACGCAATCCGGTTTTACGAAACTCTTCCATGCAAAGTCGAAAACATCCAATCACAAACACGTGATTGATTTTTCGATATACAAAGCACACCTAGTCGGTTAAGTAAAACCAGTAGTAGGAAGAAACAAGAACATAACTCGGATGATGAAATCCCTTCCTCACTCCAACTCTCGTTGGTATTTTGTCGAAGACCGATTCATACAAAAGTAAGCCAAAAGACAAAGAACGAAGAATAGGAAGTTCTAAATCATCAATGAAACTAAGGTATGTCCGATTTGAAAATTTTATTAGACTTCTAATTTCTCATAGGTAAGGAATGAAAACGTCTTGTATACTGCCGTAAAACCTAGAGAACTTAGACTTTAGGGGATAGTCTAGAATGCTAAGTCATAAGCAATTTTTGTCTATCTCGATCTGTTGTTCTCTAACCGTTCAGGCATAACTCGCAAACCGATCAAATCTCTCGTACAACCGAGAACTGGTCGCCACGCATTCGAGCATACTCATTTCCTAAAAGAAAGAAGTAGTTAGAGACGCTGATGTCGTCTTAATACCGATCGCTCCTAGAAATTTTCGTAAATCAGACATACTACAAGTCATCACCAATCCAACATGGTCTTTAATCGACCCGGATTGCCGATCATCCCAATCCTTCAAAAGAAACTCATCTTTTTTCTTTCGTCGAACATTTTTCCTTCGCAACGAGAAAACGCTTTCTTTGAAGCAAACTCTCGCAAAAATAAGAGGAAAAATATTCGGACAATGCAGCACCACGTCAAAATCATCCCAAAAGCAAACGACAATCTAAGAACGGTCTGAACGCTAAAGACTGATCCGAACCGTCTGGGAAATAATCTCAAGGACTATACAGCATCTCTGGTCGCAATCATGCGTTTAGAAAATCTCTGCGAAATTTCGGAGTGAAACTCGATGATTTGCCAAAGTCATAAAGATCTTTTCTAACTTGATAAAACAAGTTTCGTATAAGAATCGAAAAATTATACGAGAAATCTTTAAGCGTCAAAGCATTGATCTCATTCTCCGTCGAACCAAGTGAGTCACGGAATAATATCAAGAACATTTGTGGCAAAAAGAAGAATCGAGAACACAAAGCAACAATAGAGAACATGTCCTTTCTTCTCGCCGACTGATCCTATTGCTGGTCATGTGATTCATTCCGCCTGAGAAATCCGCTAAAACATTTTGCGACTAGATCTCGGTGAAATAACTTTTGGTAAAGCTCCGCGAGTGACTCCAAAAAACTATCACCGAAGAATCAAAAACTAAGCGGAAAGGTTTCTTGAAAAATCTGCGGAAACATTCCTAACCCAATCCATGTTGCCAATTTACTAAATTCATTGCTTGTTACTTACGCGAGAAATCCTTCGTATAGTAAGGATCATGTCATAACGAAGTAACTTTCGAAAGCAAACGGAACAGGTTTTGCGAAAACTACTTTCCTTATAGCGAAAACCAAGCTATACGATCCGGCACTGAGCGACCAATCTAAACTTTGCTTCCTCGCGCCATGATCTGAAAGATCTCACTCTTTAGCCCTTCGGTTCACGAGCATCCGCCCTCATTCCTCCCGATTACATCCGAGAATAAAACCGCCCCGCAAGTGACTCCGCACGGGCTCTGCGTCGAGCTTCCTAGGCTCTGTCTCCCTCTAGTGGAAAAAAAAAAGAAAAAGAGAAACAACTTCCATACGAAGAAAAGAAAGATTATACGAAACTTTCTTCGTATAGATCAAACCTAAGACGGAAAAAATGTTTTCTACAACCACGGACATACTTGGCATATCAAGCTCGACAAACACTACTTTGCTATTGTCCGATCACGCTTCACTTCAATGCCAAGTTTACAAACCGACTCGACCTTTTCGATAGCACGAAAGTGTCGTGGTCTAATCCTCTACCAAATAAGACCTTGGCTGTGCGGCTGAATACAACCTTCACGCCAAGCCAATACATTCAACGGATAATGCAAACTTGTCGAAAATCGGTTAAGTTCTGTATTCTCACGATTCACTCTATTTCCGAAGCAAGTTGCCCACAAAATCCGGCGTGTAAGAAAACACTCGTACCAGAGCTCTTGAAGCCGTATGAATCTCGGAAGGTCAACACTTCACAAAGCACCGTAATGAAAAATGCTTTGTTTCGGGGAAACAACTTACGCGACCTCTCGGTCCTAATTGCTCTAGCACAAATCATAAAACTACTTAACATCGAAGCAGGAGCATGAGTTTTTGATTGCGAATATCCGCAAACGAACCAAAGTTTTCCTGCAAAGCAGGGTTAAGACAAAACCCTCGCAACACCGCGCAACATCTTCGAGCCCGCAAACATTCCGAACATGAAACACGGCATATAAAATAAAAACCAACTTTCGGCACTGCGAGACGTTGCAGACACCCGGAGATTAGTTTTTCGACATAAATACCCTCCTCGATAAAGTCATTTTCTTGGAAGACCTAACAGTCCATCCGCGAATATAAAATACGCAAAACTTCTTAACATATGTATCCTTTGCAAAGGCCCAAAGAACGTAAACATCTAAAAAGTTTGTTGCTGATCACAACAAACTCGCAACAGTCCTAAACAAACTAAGTTATCTCGCAGAGATAGCTCTCGAACACGCGACACAAGGGTAATAGCGCTATAAAAGAAATCCAAACTTTTGGTCAGCACTTCCGGGCAACTTAGAAATTGTACCCGGTGAGATGCTCGATTCCAACCAGACGAATCGTATAAGCCGAGAACCTATCGCGGATTTTAAATCGGTATGGAATCAGGTTAAAATCGCAACAGGCAAAACGAAAGCCGACTAGTCATCGCATAGCCTCAATCCGAAAGTAAAACTAGGTCTTGCAAGAAACCCAGCACACTGGTCTCTAACGTCTCAAGGCATGAATCGAGATCCTAAAGGCATGTCTCTTCGTCTATATTTAAACGCTCACACGATTTGCTAAACATCCTAAAACGAGCAAACGAATAAGGCGATCCACGAAGAGAAAGGAATGCGAGATGACAACTCGTGGACCTCCCTCAATATCAACTCTTATTCTTCCCTCTACATTCTTACGAATTAAAACATGCTCTTAAAAACGCAAACCGATTTATAATAAAGCCGCAAAAGCGGCAGGGACTTAGAGCCGCACACGGCCAGTCCGAAAACTATAACAGCCACACTCGGCCATAGCAAACAGCCCACGAGGCTAGTCTGAAGGCCGGCAAAGGTCCAATACACATAACCAGACCGTAAAGGTCTTGGTAGGAAACAGATCATACGAACCTTAACTCTAAAACGAACTACGAAAGGCTTGATCCCTTCAATAGGGTACGTAGGCAGCCTTCACAAGGCGCATCACTAATCCTAAACACTTTCCGCGCCCTGGAGAGTGGAAAGATCACTTTCAACGGACCTTTCCGACCATTAATTCCGCCTAACTCACCTAAACTTGTAAACCACTCGCAAGAACCTCACACTAGATGCTCAAGGTTCAAGCAAGCTGGGGGGCTAACTGTTGGTGTCAAAATCGGTCACGACGGAATCAATGGCTAAAAGTTTTCGTAAAAATAAAAATACGTTTTATAAAACCCGAGAAATAATTTTTAAAAACACGAGAAATCTTTTTATAAAACTCGAAAAATCGTATTTTATAAAAGAAGTTTCCGAACAAAAGGAATCCGCGGAAAGACTTGGAAATTGTTATCTCGGAAGAACGAAACAAATGTCGATTACACGATCGTCCGAGTTAAGCACAAAACCGTGAAAAACCGCAACCGCCGTAAACCGCGAGCTAGTTTGGCCGAACTAGCTTGCCGTACGGCGAGCTAAGTGGCCTCGAACTAGCTCGCCATACGGCGAGCTGAACCAGCTGGAAGGAAGATAAATGTCAAGTTTGAAGATAAATAGAAGATTTCCGCGGGAAAAAAGGAAAGATAAACACAAAAGGAAGATTCTCGATAAACTCGAATCTGGGCGAAATGGAATGACCAAACCATCAAGGAAGGGAGTATATAAGAAAGAGGCATAGGGCAGAAGCAGAAGAAGAATTTCAGAGCAGTCATCTGAGACTTTTACAACTTTTCTAGACTTAGAATTTTCCGCACTTAGACACTTAGGTTTTTTTCTCGACAAGTTCGGTTTCTATGATTGGCGCTCAATTACTAGATCGAACTTGCCCAGGCAGTTAAATCTCTTGTCCAGATCTACCAACTGAACTACGTTCGACTTGATCCCCAAAAGAGGTACGTAGGCAGCCTTTCATAAGGTTCAGTCCGAAATCGATCAAACTCTCTTTTTCTTATCTTTTTTGTCTTTTGTTATCGAGCTGTGACTCAACTAGCTTTAGGGTTTTATGTTGATAACTCGCTGACGGTCCCTACGGTCAAAGCCTTTGTAATCTCTTGTAAAGATCGCAACGCTCTTACGCGAATTCGAAATAAGATTGACTTTCATTATAAATTCGTTTTATCATGTTTTTCGTATTTTCCGCATTTATTTGGTTACTTGTCGTTGGCTTCCGCCGAGATCCGGGTCCTCTGGAAAATTAGGGTTTTCTTAAGTTTCCTTATTTTACAGAAATCGACAGTAGGTGAATTTCGGTTCCCACACTCTTATGACTCCCTCTTATGGTTTCAATTCCTCTTGGCGTCGGGAACTTCAAATATTGATAGTAGGTTAAGCGTACTGCTTTTATGCTGTATAGACATGGTCTTCCAAGGATGTCGTTAAATGCAGCAGGTCGATCTATAACGACAAATTTGACGATTCTCCTAACGTCTCCGGCTGCCACGGCGAGCTCGAGTTGAAATTCTTCACCTCCAAACGAGAATCGATCATCTCGTGCTCATGTTGCTGTGGAGTTTTTTCCGCTGGTCTTTTCCGAGCTGAGGTCGGGGTCGTTCTGATACCATGTGTTCCATTTTTGACCTCACCTTGGCCATTATAGTCTAGGCTTCGATAGGTCGTTCCTTTTAGGTTAAGCCTACCGCAAACTTTCTCCAGCGTAGCAGCCTAATCGGGTGCTGACCACTTCGGGGGAGGCGAAGGCTCCACGATTTTGAGGGAGTGGCATTTGGAGAGGTGGATCCGACTGTTTTCGGACTCTTTCTCTTAGATTTTCTCGGCTCTCAGCGAGTTCTTTCTCGGTTTGTTCCAGGCAGCTGGCGATGGTTTGGTGAATGGTTTCTTGTTCATGAGATCTGTTGATAAGCGTGGCGATCACTGCTCTGATTTCCGCCATTTTGTCTCGAGTTCGAGCTCATTGAGTCGGGGATCTCGATCTCATTGCTCTGGTCGAATCGTTGGGAATTGTTCTGTTCGTTGTACGGTTCCACACTCGTGATTCGATTCGATTAGTGGGAGGATTTCAATCTGAGATCGTACTTCTTTCGGCAATCGAAGTTACAATTGGCGGAGTCTGTTGACTTTGGATCGCGTTGGTGGTCTCGGCGACTTTCGCTCGGTCGATGGATACCAGAGCGGTCCCCAGAGGGCTTCCGGTTGGAGCGATATTTTCTTGGTCAACAAACAGCGGAACGGTTCCAGAGGGTTTCTGGTGGGAGTGGTGTCGGTCGATCTGGGTCGGACATTGTCCGGGTTAGTTGAATTGGGATCCATATTCGAGCTTAGAAATCTTAGATCGGGTTCTTAGTAAGGGCGTTTTTTTGTTTATCTTCCCCACAGTTGGCGCCAAAATGTAGATCCTAAAATCCACACTTAGTATTTTGTAGAGATCAAAAATTCAATCAGGGGAAGACAAAGGATGTGGGCAACGATGCTCTTAATTACAACCATATAATCGGACTACAAAAGTGGACTTTAATTGAATATGGAATGCGTTTACAAAGTGATGAACAAGATCGGAAACAACAACAAAAGGTACAAGAAGGCGAACTAGAAATCTACAGAATGAGGTCGATGTGATTAGTGAATAGCTCTAGGGTTTTTCCGTGTGTGGTAAACTTTACTCTAGGTTTCTTTTTATAGTCCTTTCCTCCTCTTAACTGTTTCCGCGATCTCTGGGATCTCATCTCGACCTCGTAGAGTCAGGTTTCGATGTCGAGTTAGTGATAATTTTAGATGGGCTTGGGCCTGCTTAGATAGGTGCAAAAAATGGGTCCAACACATCCCACAAAAGGTCAATTACCACGAATCTACCCCGTAAACCTCGAAGACACTATGAACAGCTCCACGAAAAGGCAGCAAGGGCAACCTCGACTACGGCTCTCGTTCAATCGGCAACGGGAGTGGTCTATGTCCAGAAGACATAGTGCGATGCGGCTATAAGCCAGTACAGCCTATAGGTCCGAGACAACATAATGAGAATTCACCTCCTGATCCCCAAGGATAAATCTATGAATCCTACAGGATCAGAACATGAAGCCCTTCAAAGCCTTAAAGATGAAGTCAGCCTCCACACCTCGACAAAGGATTCCAACCTTCCTGAAAAGGAAAACAGAAGACATGTAGTCTTCATCCTCCTGCTTGGTCATGTGCCAAAAAGATGGATCTTATTTATCACCGTAATGCGAATCCGAGATCCTATTTTTCCTGCTTCCGTGCAGGGGAAAAAGGACACCTACAGCGGATTCTAACAGATACATGTGATCTTCATCTGTTAAACAATGGTGTATGCCCATTGTAGCATTCTACTACACTGAATTCAAGGTCTTTCCCATGATCAAGCGGCACGCTGCATTGACCAGCCAGCTAGAAGGCTAAATTCCATCAAAGGCCTACACAAAGAAACGAAATTCGTCATCTCTTGAAGCACGAGAATAAGATCTCCACTCCTCCAAGGTCGTGCTAAAAGTCTAAGGACCCTACTGATGGGAAAAAATATTCATGCACCATATTCTTCCAGCCCCCGGGCTAGACACCGGCCTCTAGACCCCGGCTCCAAAGTGACCCAGGGCCCGGACCCTGCCTTCAGGTTCCCAGGGCCCAGCCCCTGTTCCAAAACAGACCCTTGAGTAAAATGGAAGTTCTCCATACATGGAAACTCTCCCATATTCGCCAATATCGAAGAGTTTAACCTAATGCAAGCCGACATCTACATCTATATAAGGGGAACACAAACCCTAGAATAAGGGATCAAAACTTAGAGATTGAGAGACTAGATCTAGGCGGCTAGAAATAGGGTTCATACACCAACATTGTAGCCCACATTCGAAATACCTAAAAATACGTCTCCTTCTCTATTGTTTATCGTCTTATTCCTCTGTTTTCACCTTACCTCTCATAACCATACTCGCTTTTCACCATCTTATCTCGAGCCTTCTTGTGTTCCGTAGTACTAAAACGACCCTACACAAATAACCATAACAGCTTGGCGCTAGAAGGAGGGGAGTAATCCAACTACGTGACGATGACACAAGAAGACTCAGTCGAACCCACCGGAGCTACTCCGAGAGAAGCCGAGCTCACCAATCAGCTCAACACCCTCCGAGGAGAAATCACTGAGCTCCGCGAGGCTCGAGGAACAGCCAGCGACAGCCTAGAACTTCTCCAAGAAGTTCAAACCCTAAAAGCTAAACTCGACTAGCATACTGAACAACTGCAACGAAGAGCAGAGAAGGTATGAGCACTCGAAGCCGAAAACCACTTTCTCCAAGAGGAGAACCAAGATCTCGGGAAGAACAGCAATAAGCGCCGAAGGTATCGAACCCGAGTTCGAACCATGCCTTCCCTCGATACTCCTACCTACGAAGAAGGAAAAATTCAGCGTACAGCTCCCGGCGATATGGAACCCGAGGGCAAGAAAACTCCAACAAGGGGGACACAAGTGAACCTCAGTAGTGATTCCGACATGGAGGACGAGGAATACTCACCCGACGACCACTTGATCTGAGATCCGGCCTCCATGGCATATCTTGAGAAGATGTTCTCCGAGAAATTCAACACCATCCAGTCGATGGTGGAGAGGCTTCCAGGCGTAGCTCCACCCATCAGAAGGAGCGACCCTAACTCATACTCCGACACGCCCTTCGTGGAAGAGATCGCTTCGGGCGAGATGCCAAGGAAATTCTCGTTCCCTACCATGAAGACCTACAATGGGACCAGCGATCCGGACAACCATGTGGCCCTCTACAAACAACGAATGCTAACAGCAGCAATCCCCCGAGGACTGAGGGAACCTGCCATGTGCAGGGGTTTCGGCCCAACCCTAACCGGTCCTTCCCTTCACTGGTATATCAATCTCCCCACAAAATCCGTAAGGTCCTTCGTGGAACTCAGCGACAAGTTCGTGGAACAATTTGTCAGCAGCATAAACCTGGAAAAGAATTCCGACGATCTCTATGAAGTACTCCAGCATAGGGCCGTACCTCTCAGGGCCTATATCGCACTCTTCAACCAAGAAAAGGTAGCTATTCCTGAATGCAATGCATGAACGGCAATCTCCGCCTTCAAAAGGGGCCTGCTCCTTAAGGGGGAACTGACCAAGTATCAGTGTAAGACAATGGAAGACTTCCTATCTAGGGACTGGGTCCAAGTGAGATGGGAACAAGACGTCACCAGCCGAGCCAAGGCTCAGCTCCGGCAACATCATCTTCCTCCCAGCCTACACCGATCTAGGGCTCGAGGAAAAAGCGCTAACAAGGAAGGTTACTCCGCTTATAAGCTTCAGCGGAGAGGTAAAGAACATCTTGGGAGAGGTAATCCTCCCAGTATACGCCGAAGGAGTAAACCAACTAACGAAGTTCCTCGTTGTTGACTCTGCATCCTCCTACAACATGATATTGGGCCGGCTCTGGATCAACGATATGGGGGCCGTACCTTCAACTCTCCATAAGTTCATCAAATTTCCAACCCCTTGGGGCATCAGGGTAATCAAAGGAGATCAAAAGAAGGCCCGGACCTGCTACAAAACTACATTCAAAGGGAAAAGTCCGGTCTTATAGCAATTACCAAAATGCCCTCTGACCCTGCATACGGAGGAGCCCAAAATAGAAGATATGGACGAAATACCCCTGGAGGAAGGGGAACCGGGCCGGAAACTAGTGATAGGATCCAAGCTTCCCATAGGGTTAAGGCAAAGACTAATCGACTTCCTTCGCTCCAACTCCGATTGTTTTGCCTGGTCTCATGAGGATATGCTCGGGATCGACCCCGAGATCGTCCTGCACAAGCTGCAGGTGGACCCTCAATTCACCCCTGTACGACAGAAAAGGAGGAAATCCGCCCCGAGAGGGATGAAATAATCAATCAAGAAGTCAACAACCTGCTCGACGCTGGACTCATAAGAGAAGTCCAGTACCCCGAATGACAGGCTAACGTGGTCAACAAAGCATGCCCCAAGGATTCTTTTCCCCTACCTCACATCGACAAGCTCGTCGACGCCACTGCAGGCCATCAGCTCATGAGTTTCATGGATGCCTTCTCAGGCTACACCCAAATCCTCATGCACCCAGACGACCAGGAAAAGACTTCCTTCATGACCCCAAGGGGCATCTACTGCTACAAGGTCATGCCTTCCGGCCTGAAAAATGCAAGATCTACATACAAAAGGCTCGTAAACATGATGTTTGCCGAAAAAATCGGACAGACTATGGAAGTCTACATAGATGACATGCTGGTCGAGTCTCTCGAGGAAAAAGACCACATCTCCCATCTACAGAAAGCCTTCGTCACCCTCAGGAAGTACAACATGAAGCTTAACCCTTCAAAGTGTTCATTCGGGGTCAGCTCCTGAAAATTCCTGGGGTACATAGTCACTTATAGAGGCATCGAAGCAAATCCAGAACATGTGCAAGCCATCCAGGCAATCATTTCTCCGCGAAACGTAAAGAAAGTCCAACGACTAACGGGCCGGATGGCCGCACTAAGCAGGTTCATCTCCAAGCTGTCAGAAAAATCGCACGCCTTCTTCGAGACCCTGAAAAATCCCAAGGATTTCCACTAGAGCGACAAGTGCGAACTCGTTCTCGAAGACCTCAAAGCCTACCTTACTACACCTCCTCTCTTCTCAAAACCTCTAGATGGTGTGATCCTGGTACTCTACCTCGCCGTGTCCGAGCATGCAGTAAGCGGTGTCCTCGTGAGAGAGGAGGAAAGGAAGCAACATCCTATCTACTACGTGAGTAAGTTCTTATTGGACGTGGAAACTCGCTATAGCCACCTCAAAAAGCTAGCATTAGCATTGGTTACAGCGGCCCGCAAGCTCCGGCCCTACTATCAGGCCCAATAAATAATTGTAATCACCTCATTCCCCATAAAAGCTGTTCTCCATAAGCCAGAGGTGTCAGGACGCCTCGCAAAGTGGGCAATTAAGATCGGGGAATACGACATAGTCTTCAAGCCTGATACGGCCATCAAATCATAGGTCCTTGCTGACTTCGTCGCTGAATTCTCACCATCCATGCTTCCGGTTCCGGAGTCAAAAGTTGATTTCCAGGTCCCAGCCGGAGAACGGGAGAATGGACCATACATGTCGACGTGTCCAAAAACGTGAGAGGGGCAGGAGTAGGCCTGGTTCTAACCTCCCCCACCGGCGAATCAGCATCAAGAGCGATAAGATGCAACTTCAAAACTACAAATAATGAGGCCGAATATGAGGCCCTAATTGCAGGCCTCTCACTCGCTAAGCAGATGGGAGCAGAGGAGATCCAGGTCTTCAGCGACTCCCAACTGATCATCAGCCAGGTCCAAGGTGACTACCAGGCCACAGACGCCACTATGATAAAATACCTCGCCGTGGCAAAGCACCTGATCGAAAGATTCCAGAGCTGCAAGCTTACCCAAGTTCCCAGAGAACAAAACTCGCAAGCTGATTCCCTAGCACACCTGGGGTCCGCCCTAGAAACCACCAGCCAGATGAATATTCCCCTGGTCGTACTCCAGTGGCCAGCCACAGACCGAGAAGGGGATCGCAGAGAAATCTTCGTCATCGACGAGGGAGAAACATTGATGACCCTATAATCGAGTACCTGGTACGCAACCTCCTCCCCGAGGACCGAGGCGAAAGCCAAAAAATAAAAAGGCAAGCAGCAAGGTACTGCATCATCGATGGAAAATTATATAGAAGGTTTTTTTCAGGACAATACATGCGATGTCTCACACGTAGGGAAGCGACCCGAGTCCTAGAAGAGCTCCACGAAGGAGAATGCGGCTTTCATTCCAGCGGCCGAAGCATAGTGCTCAGAGATAGAAGAGCCGGCTACTACTGGTCCACGATGGCCAGCGACGCTCTCAGAAAAGCTAGGTCCTGCGACAAATGTCAGAGGCACGCTCCAATCTCCAACCTTCCTCCGGAGAATTGAAATCTCTAAGCTCTCCCTGGCCCTTCAGAAAATGGGGCATGGAAATCGAATGGAAATTCCTAATGGCACCGGGGCAAAAGGTATTCCTCCTCGTAATAACTGACTACTTTACTAAATGGGTAGAGGCCGAGGCCCTAGCCACGATTACTACAGAGAAAATAAAGAAGTTCATATAGACAAACGTGATAACCCGTTCGGTACACCCCAAGAGATTGTCACAGACAACGGGCCCCAGTTCACGAGCCATGACTTCAGAGAATTCTGCCAAGAGTGGAACATCAAGCTCTCATTCTCCGCACCGCGGCACCCGCAATCAAACGGCCAGGCCGAATCTACAAACAAAACTGTGGTCAACATGATCAAGAAACGCCTAGAAAAAGCTCATGGGCGCTGGGCATAAGAGTTACATGGAGTCGTCTGGGCTTATCGGACCACTCCAAAACCCCTGTTCCAAAACCGACCCTTGAGTAAAATGGAAGTGCTCCATACAAGGAAACTCTACCATATTCGCCAATATGGAAGAGTTTAACCTAATGCAAGCCGACATCTACATCTATATAAGGGGAACCCAAACCCTAGAATAAGGGATCAACACTTAGAGATTGAGAGACTAGATCTAGGCGGCTAGAATTAGGGTACATACACCAACATTGTAGCCCCCATTCGAGATACCTAATAATACGTCTCCTTATCTATTGTTTACCGTCTTGTTACTCTGTTTTCTCCTTACCTCTCATAAACATACTCGCATCTCTCCATCTTAACTCGAACCTTCTTGTGTTCCGTAGTACTAAAACGACCCTACACAAAAATACCATAACACCTGCATCCAGAAGACGAACATCAATGCTCGATGAAGCATCATAAAGTCAATCTCCATCAGACCCCACGTCACTAGGAGATAACTACATCAGGGTGTAAGCCCCGCAAGTGAATCTTTTCGTCCATAGAAGAGCAGGGCTTAAATCTAGCAAGATCATCTTCAAACAGGTCCAGCACCTGGGAACACCTATCAGGATTCCGGCCTACCATTAGGAAATGAACTTTCCTTCAGGTTCAAACAAGGTTTAAGCCTAAGAAGAAGCTGCTAAAACTTGATTACTGGAGGGATTTCTTACCCAAGGGAGGCCTGTTGAGATGGAACAACTCCGGTTAACTCAAGTGCGCCGTTTATCTCCCAACTCCACCCACGAAATCGAAAGATAAGGGGCAATCAATTGGGAGTGAATACTACGGTATAATGATCTTCAAAGCCTCGGGCAGGACAGTGACCTCCAAGCTCCCCCCAAGAGAAGCTCCGGCTCCGACCCCTTCATATATCCTTGCCTCCGGCAGGGAGCATATTACATAACATGCAAAATACTGAGTAAGGAGCTTACACGCTTACTTTTACGCAGGGAGCATCGTACAAAACATGTCAAGCCCTGCACCAACGCAGGAGGCATAAGTACAAATGCAAAGTACTGTATCCAAACTCAGAGTTTGTACATGGAGCAAGCATACACAGCTGCATAAAAGTGGGACATCCATGAAAATAATGCAAAAAGGGGCAAACTAGCTGGATCAGCTCCCAAGGGATCCCCTGATCCTGGCGAATCCTATATCTCTGTGACACGACTCTCAAAAAACATTGGGTGTATGGCATATAGGAATGGGCCTGATCAACCCTACTACACTGTCAAAAATAGTTCAGTCCCTGCGTAGAGGCTTCGAGCTAAAAACATACGTAGGGACCACACGTACCATTGCACAAAACCCTGCATTAAAAATGCTACGAGCTAGACACAATGTAGGGGGCATGACGTATAACTACAGAGTACTGAATCATCTCCATGATTCAGGGAGCAGACGGTGCACAAAACCCTGGGAGAACTAATTTCCTACTTGACCAGACGTGGCAAGTATCTAAAAGTCTGGTGCTTGAGTTGCATTACTCCAAGCAAGACTGACACCAGCAAAGCAAAGCTTGAGAGGGACTTTCTACAGAAAGTAGAGTGCAGCACAATAGGATCTCGATAGTGGCGTACGTGGCAGAATGAGAATCCTAAGCCGAGATTGGGAGTAGCCTATGTAAGGGAGGCGGAGTACAATCTCAAAGAAAAACAACCTCCGGGTCTAAAAACAACCTCCGGGTTCAAACGACCTCCGGGTCTAAAACTAACCTCCGGGTTCAAAACGACCTCCGGGTCTAAAAGCAGCCTACGGGTTCAAAACAACCTCCAGGTTCAAAGGCGACCTCTAGGTCCAAAATAAGACCTCAGGGTCCAAAACACCTCCGGGTTATATAGAAACCTCCGGGTTCAATAAAGACCTTCGGGTGCTATAAAAGACCTCTGGCTTCAGAGCAACCTATGGATTCAAAGACACCTCCGGGTCCAGGAAATAAGTCTACGGACTCATCATGGGATTTCTGGCCTGCTCCGGAGTAGCAGAATACATCTGAACTAGCATTGATAGTGGCTTACCTCCTGGGGCAGAATGCAATGTTGCACATGATTAAAAGCAGCATATTCATGGGGGCAGAACTCGATACAACATCCTAAAACCTCCGGGTTTAATGAATGATACGCTCTCAAAACCTCCGGGTCCTATGAGAATGTATTTACAAACCTCCTGGTTCTTGGACGAAAGTCCATCCAACCTCCGGGTTCCAGGACGAAAGTCCATCCATCCTCCTTGCTGAAAAGAATCACATCGAGGAACCTATGGGTTTCAGAAGGATGTATTGCTAAAAACCTTCAGATCTCGAGAGAGCATGCGCAAGTTCCTCCAGGTTCCAGGGAAGCATGATACAAGGTCATCCCAGCATTGATTGCGGCCTACTTCCAGGGGCAGATTACAACATGATGCGCAGTTGAGAGTGGCCAACAATCAATGGCAGAGTTCAACTAATGGTTCCACCTTCTTTATCTGACATGGACACTACTGATCGACTCCAGTAAAAAGAATCAACTAGGTTATCTCAAGGTACCGGAATCAACATGCTGAACGTCCCCTCGGCAAATGCAAGGGTACAATCCTGAGACAAAAAAAGAAGCTACAGCATCAAAACCTCAAGGGGGATGAAGTATGGTAAACGCAAAAAGGGGACCAGCAAAAAGACCCGAACGAAAGGCCATTGCTGCTTTTAAAAACTCAGGAAAAAATATATTAGAGGCGCAAGCAAGGGCAGCAGAATCAAGCATGAGGATCCTCAGTTCTAAACTCCGCGTCTTATCCAACCTCCTCATCCTCTTGATCCTTATCCTCGCCAAAATTCTCCTTCTCAAGATTTTAGGGTCTTGAACCATACACTCCTCTACACGATTCGTGGAGTCTGAGAATCCTCCAGAAGCACCAACTGAAGTCTCAGCCTGAAATCAAGGCGAGAGTAGCTACGGTCAAGTCAACCTACTCAGCAGCGACGGCACCATGAACCTTTTGACTGTATATCTCAACTGCCAGGAGAGTTCCTCTCCTACTCCAGAACAAAACTACATCCACGTAATCATCGTCACTCAGACCGAGCACACGCCCATTGAAGCATGTCTAAGAGTCTATCTACATTGGTGCAGGCCACGACATCATGCCTACAGGGTGTACCGACGAATATACTACTTGTTCCAGACCACGTGACTGTAAGGGACCAAGTACCACTGTCCATTCCCCAGATCGTACATCTCCGATCAGCCTGTGAATCCTTTTCCACCGAGCGCAAGTACATCTGAACACTACCGACAAGAGAGTTTGATGGCCCAAGCTACGAGCCGACGTCCTACTCGAAGTTCAACAAGGAGCTTGATACCATGGTACAACTCACGAAGTCTTGTTGTTGTCAAAAATGGTAATCTCGAAATCAACGTCTCCGATTATTTCTTATCGAAATCTCGTGAAAGGATCTCAGATCGAAAAACCGAAAAACATCCAACCCGCCCTAATCACGAGTTGGTTCAATCAAACCAGCTCGCCAGACGCCAAGCTAAACCAACCGGTTTAGCTCGCCGTACGGCGAGCTGGGACCAGTTCGCCGTACGGAGAGCTGATCGTCACACAACAGTTTGCCGTACGTCGAGCTGACCAGTCCGAGCCCTGATCCCCACACTCCCGACACGAAGCATACGTCCTTCGGATCCAATTGTTTTCTGAACCGTGATCGGAATGTCTCTTGCTTCGTCTCGATCCATCCTATCAATCAAGTTTTATGATAAAAACCGTAAAGTCTTGTTTTCTCGAAAGAACTCGAGTAAACCGTATAAAATGGCAACGGTTAGACGAAACATCGGATATTGCTAGGCTATACGATTAACTCGAGTTGTTTTATAAAAAAAACGTCGTATTAAGGAACGATCTTGTTCGAAATCGCAAAATGGTTAAATCACAAAAACAGGCTCGAAAAAGTCCTAAAAAGTGATAAAAGTCCACTTCCGACTTTAAACGAAGTCCAGCCCAAAGATTCATTGACGGTTTGTCTATTTACTCGCAGAAAGAAGATAAATGTCAAGCTTGAAGATAAATAGAAGTTTTCTGAAGAAAAAAGGAAAGATAGTGATAAATGGGAGATTTCCGAGAAACTTGAATCTGGACGGAAAGAGGAAGGACTAAACCGCCTAAGGAGGGAGTATATAAGCAGAAGATTGGGGACAAGGCCAAAGGACGAATTCTAGACCTAGAAAAACGGCTGTTAGCTTAGGCGAATTTAGGACTTAGGTGGTTAGACTAGCAAGCCGGATCCTTTGAACGATTTGTTGTCTAAGTTCTGCGATTCTCTTTGTAACAGCATTCGATCTCTTTATCAATAAAAGCTCTTACGCAAATTCTTCATCTATATTATGTTATTCTTTTTTCGTTTTTAGTGGTTTCCGCAGAGATTGAGGACCTCGGGAGAATTAGGGTTTTCCCTAAGTTTCCATATTTGATGGAAAATTGACAGTGTGAATTTCGGTTCCCACAGTTTGGCGCTAGAAGGAGGGGGTGTCGGATTCTCTTACACAATAACCGCTAGAACGAACGAGAAGAGATATGCCCAACTTAAACAGCGACGTCATCTTGTTCAAGGAAAGAGCAATGATCGATTTCAGCGAACCTCTCAACGATCCTCTTGTCATCGAGCTGGCCAACTAGAATATGGATGTCGCAAGGATATTAGTCGATACCGGAATCTCGGCTGATATCATCTTCAAAAACACTCTCGAGAGAATAGAAATCGATCCGTCTGAAATCACAGAAAACACAAGCCCGCTAGTAGGACTCTCGGGAGAAACAACCATAATCTCAGCACGATCAACCTTACGGTTCGAACCGGAAGCATAGTCAAAATCGTCAAATTCCTAGTCGTCGATCGGCCCATGTCCTACAACGCAATCGAGGGACACCGTGGTTAAATTTGATGCAAGCGGTACCATCGACTTACCATATGTGTCTTAAGTTCCCAACTCCGCACGGAATCGAGACCATTTGGGGAAATCGGAGAACCTCGCAGGTTTGCTATGCCGCAGATTTAAAACAGAAAAGTCTGCCGGCTGACACTCCCTCCAAAAAAAAAAAATGGAACCGTCTGACCTCAACGACGCCTCAGAACAAGATGACGGAAATCTTCCGGCAGTTGCGAGCAGCCAAGGCACTGGAAGGTAAACGTAAGCCTACCTGCGAACATGTCATCTCGGTATGCATCGATGAAGCCTTCCCAGAACACTGCATCGAAATCGGTGCAAACCTGAGCGAGACTTTAAAAGCCAAGCTCCTGACTTGTCTGAAAAGAAACTCGGACACGTACACATGGACTGCGGAAGATCGACACGAACATCACATGTCACAAACTCAATGTTGACCCAACATCCAAACCCGTCAAATAAAAGAGACGAAAACTGGGGCCGGAACGCGCCGAAGCGGTCAATAACGAAGTCGACAGACTCTTCAAAGTCGGATCGATCACAGAAGTACTATATCTTGAATGGCTCGCTAATCCTGTCGTCGTTAAGAAAAAGAATGGAAAGTGGCGAGTATGCGTTGATTTCACTGATCTCAATAAAGCGTGTCCTAAAGATAGTTACTCGCTGCCGCATATCGATCGCTTAGTCGAGGCAACTACGGGGAACAAAATCTTATCTTTCATGGACGCATTTTCAGGGTACAATCAGATCATGATAAACCCTGACGATCGAGAGAAAACCGCATTCATAGCCAATCACGAACTTACTGCTATAAGGTAATATCCTTCGGCCTTAAGAACGCCGGCACGACTTACCAACAACTCGTCAATCGCATGTTCTCCGAACAACTCAGAAAAACAATGGAAGTGTACATCGACGATATGCTTGTGAAATCACTCGAAGAACAAGATCATGTCGTGCACCTCCAAGAATGTTTCGAGAGACTCAATCTTCATAACATGAAATTAAATCCCGCAAGTGTCGGTTCGCCTTCACACCCGGAGAATTTTTGGGGTATCTCGTCACCTACCGAGGGATTGAGACCAACCCAAAACAAATCACGGTGCTGGTAGAGATGGTATCCCCTAAGACGAAACGCGAAGTACGAAGATTGACTGGCAGGGTCACGGCCGTTTTATCTCGCGATCGACGGACAAATGTCTTCCTTTCTACGAAACATTGAAGGGAACAAAAAGTTTGAATGGTCCCAAGAATGCGAGAAAGCTTTCCAACAGCTAAAGCATTACCTAGCTACACCGCCAGTACTCGCGAAACCTGTAGAAGGAAAACCACTATTCCTCTACATCGCGGTATCGACGACCGCTGTAAGTAGTGACCTCATTCGAGAAGAACGCGGCGAACAAAAGCCAATATTTTACGTAAGTAAGACGCTACTGGACGCGGAAACGTGATATCCGATGATGGAGAAATTGGCATTAGCGGTGGTCATGTCGGCAAGGAAACCGAGACCATATTTCCAGTCTCACACAATTGTCGTGCCTACTTCTTTCCCTCTCCGCACAATTCTGCACAGTCCCACCCAATCAGGAAGATTAGCAAAATGGGAAATCGAGATGACCCAGTACGACATCGAATATCGCGCAATGACTTGCGCAAAATTGCAAGTACTCGCAGATTTCTTAGTGGAACTCCCGATGGGGGGCACACCCGACCAAGAGCCAAATTCGACATGGATCATATACGTTGACGGATCCTCATCCAAACAAGGCTCCGAGATCGGAATCCGACTCGCATCCTCAACAGGAGAAGTGTTGGAACAATCGTTTCGATTGATTTTCCACGCTTCAAACACCGAAGCCGAATACGAGGTCTTGATCGCAAGACTACGACTAGCTCGCAGTCTAAAAATATGTAATCTTCACGCTTACTGCAACTCCCAGCTAGTGGCTAGCCAGTTCAGCGGGGAATACGAAGCAAGGGACGAAAGGATGGAAGCAAGCAGACGCCTTGGCCGCTTTGGCATCAAGCTTGGATTCTGGTTTGACCAGGGTAAATCCCGTGGAGTTCATCAAACACCCTAGCATCGGACCGCCTGTGGTCATAAATCTGATCAACGAACCGAAAGACGATATCGACAAAAACGATAACCGTCCAGCCGCAGATCAGTCTGATTACGGATTAGGTCGTCCATGGATGGAAACAATCCTCGCATACATAACCAACGGGAACTTCCATCGGAAAAATGGGCGGCCCGAAAAATAAAAAATGCAGGCCGCACGGTACGTTCTAGTTGAAAGAGAACTCTATAAATGGAGATTCTCTGGACCACTTATGACCTGTGTACAAGGAGAAAAAGCGCAGCGGATAATGCAAGAAGTGCATTCCGGATCGTGTGGAAACCATTCCGGTGGAAGATCTCTCGCATAAAAAATCAAGCGCCACGGGTATTTCTGGCCAACAATGGTCAAAGATTGCGAGGATTTCTCGCAAAAATGTGAGAAGTGCCAACGACACGCTCCAACTATCAATCAACCAGCCGAAGTTCTCTCGTCTATGTTGGCACCAAATCGTTTCATGCGATGGTCGATGGATATAGTCGGGCCGATGCACACATCGAAACAAAAACATTTTCTTTTTAGTCCTAACCAACTTTTTCTCTAAGTGGGTCGAAGCGGACTCTTACGCAAGTATCAATGACCCTCAAGTAGAGAGTTTCGTATGGAAGAATATAGTTTGCAAACACGGAGTCCCATACGAAATTGTAAAGGATAACAGGTCTCAATACATCTTGACTAGATTTGAAGCTTTCTGCGAGAAATGGAAAATACGATTGACAAAATCAACCCCAAGATATCCTCAAGGCAACGGACAAGCCGAGACCATTAACAAAACTATCCTCAACGGCCACAAAAAAACGCCTCGACGCCAAAAAGGGTAAGTGGGAAGAGGAGCTCGAAGCAGTTTTTGTGGTCGCACCGCACGACCCCTAGACGAGCGACGGGTGAAACCCCTTTTTCCCTCGTGTACGGAACGAAATGCATGATCCCAGCAGAAGTCGAATTTCCGGGAGTATGCAGGAGGCTACTTCCAGAAAGGGAAGAGTCGAACAACCTAATGCTGCTCGACGAACTCGATCTGTTAACGAACGGCGGGATCAGGCCCTCATCCGAATTAAGAACTATCAGCAAGCGGCAGAAAAGTACTATAACTCAAACGTATGAGGCCACAGATTTCGAGAAAGAGAACTGGTCTTACGAAAAGTCTTCCAAAACACAGCAGAACAACGCCAGGAAATTGGGAGCAAACTGGAAAGAACCATACAAAGTCATAAAGGTAGTCTGGCCAGGAGCATACGAAATCGCGAATATGCAGGGCACCAAAACTCCCCGATCGTGGAACGCGAGGCATCTCAAAAAATACTATCACTAGGCAACACGCCCGCAAAACACTGAACTATGAGACGTCTTGATCCCCCCCTAAAGGGTACGTAGGCATCTTGTCGCAGGACAAGACCAGCTGTCTCGCGGAATGTGCATCTTCAATCACCTTCTACTTCCCTTCGAGCTGAGCAGACCTCTCCTGCGACTCAGCCAACTCCTTCGCAAAACGCTCAACTTCAGATCCGCATTCATTAATCACTGCATCGATTAACGAAACAAACTAAAAGAACCGAGATAGACGATCAGACACCAATTTTATTATTTATTTTTAAATCTTTTTAAGATGTACTCGCGAATCAATACCTTGGCGCGGTGTTGCGACATCACACCCAAGCTCAGCGCTTTGCTCGACGAAGGACCAGCCTCCGAACCCTTCATGCATCTCTTTCTCTTGGGAGCATCAGGGTTCGTGCAAGGTCTCTTACGACCTTTGGCTGGAGCAGCCAACGTTGCGCTAAGCACCGGAAGTCCTAAGACGATCACCCTCTTGACCGGAGGAGGAGGTTTCAAGGCCGTAGCCGGCTCTACCTCGGCAGGAGCCACAGCTGGTTTGACCTTGGTGGAAGCCGATACAGTTTCGATCTCAGCAAGGGTCGGAACAGCAGACGAACTCGATGGTTCGATGGTGGCACTCGCCGCAGGTTCTGCTGCAGCACTCACCACCTCGCCTGAAACATCGTCGGACTCTTCCGCAGGAACAGGCAGATCTGCCAGGGCTGCGCAAGTCAGCGCCGTAGCTTCCTCAGCATCGCAGCGATCCATCTCTTCCTGGAACAAAAGGAACTCAGAGATGCGAGCATCCTGCAAGTCCACTGTAAAGTTGGCACTAGCTGGAACGTCATGGCTTTGTTGATCAGCTTGGGAAGAAGACATCTTAACAAACAAATTTTCTAGACAGAAGTTGGAGAAAATTTGAAAGATTAAAGATATGTGAAGTGTTGATCCAATACTTATAGAAAAGAAGAGCACATCTTCCGCGATAAGACAAATCGCAGCCGTGGATTTCGATTAAACAACTCCACTCGCCCGCAAAAACCTTCTTCGAAACTTTCGAGCTGGGGTGCTAACTGTTGGTGTCAAAATGGTAATCTCGAAATCATCGTCTACGATTATTTCTTATCAAAATCTCGTGAAAGGATCTCAGATCGAAAAACCAAAAACATCCAACCCGCCGTAATCATGAGTTTGTTCGATCAAACCATCTCGCCGTGCGGAGAGCTGTGGCCACAAACCAGCTTGCCATACGGCGATCTGGTTCACTCAAATCAGCTCGTTATACGGCGAGCTGGTTCACTCAAATCAGCTTTCCGTACGGCGAGCTGATTGTCTCGCCGTACAGCGAGCTGATCGTCTCAGAGCCCTGCTCCCAGCACTCCCGACATGAACCATACGTCCTTTGGCTCCAATCGTGTTCTGAACTATGATCGGAACGTCTCTTGTTTTGTCTCGATCCGTCCTATCAATCATGTTTTACGATAAAAACCGTAAAGTCTTGTTTTCTCGAAATAACTCGAGTAAATCGCATAAAATGGCAACGATTAGACGAAACATCAGATATTTCTAAGCTATACGATTAACTGGAGTTGTTTTCTAAAAACAACATTGTATTAAGGAACGATCTTGTTCGAAATCGCAAAACGGTTAAATCGCCCACTTGCGACTTTAAACGAAGTCCATCCCAAAGATTCGACGACGATTTTTCTATTTACTCGCAAAAAGAAGGTAAATGTCAAGATTGAAGATAATAGAAGTTTTCTAAAGAAAAATGAAAGATCGAGAGAAATGGGAGATTTTCGATAAACTCGAATGTGGGCGAAAAAGGAAGGACTAAACCGCCTAAGGGGGGAGTATATAAGAAGAAGATTGGGGACAAGGGCAAAGGACGAATTCTAGACCTAGAAACATGGCTGTTAGCATAGGCGAATTTAGGACTTAGTTGGCTAGACTAGCAAGTCGGATCCTTAGAACATTTTGTCGTCTAAGCTCTGCGATTCTCTTTGTAACAACATTCAATCTCTTTATCAATAAAATCTCTTATGCAAATTCTTCATCTGTATTCTGTTACAAGACCTTGGGAGAATAAACGTTTTCCCCTAAGTTTCCATATTTGACGGAAAATTGACAGTACGAATTTTGGTTCCCACAAGTCCTATGAAGAAGAACATGTTATTTCATGCCCTCAAACATGAAACCAGAAAATAAGGGGAAAACTGGTTGTCCAAACTACAAATGGGTTAACCCCCTTCCGAAGGGTACGTACGAAATCCCACTGTAGGATGCAGCTATAAATCCCAAACACCTTCCATGTTTCAACGTCTAGATAAGCTACATAACATCCATGGTAGCTGAAATCACCATTCTGGTGCAGGAATTGTCAACTATACAGCATGAAGACCCTGCGGCCTTCACTATAGATAGTAGCTCCTACCAAACGACCAATATCTCCTGCGGCTTCTAAGGCACTAACGATATATACTGGCACATACCCATATGGCAGTATCCTAAAAGCAGGATCTCCTGGTTTATCAGCAACTGAACCAGGAGAAAGTACTATGATGACATGTCTCCTTCCCTTTCATTCCGTAGGCTGAGCACGAATCGCTAGTACCCAAAAATACCATAACACACACGATTAACAAAATCTTGTTGACTAAGACATCCACGACAATGTTATCACCACTCCAGCAGAGACCGTATCCACGGTTAGCGCGGACGGTAACACTGTAGAGTTCCAGGATATGTTCATCGCCTTCAATAAAAAGTCAGAGGAACAAGAAAATCTTATAGGCTCTCTCGCTAAACAGGTCATAACCGTAACCGCGAAAACCAAGGTTATCCTTCTTCGCGGACCTAAAAAGCTTCGCAAAAGAAGACTCAATTTCACAACTCCCTTGGACAGACCCATGAACGCACAAGGGAACTCGTCGGACCAAGCCCTAATGCGGCAAAATGACTCGGACAACCTTCCTTCTCAAGAACAAAAGGCCGAGGACTATGGCATTAAATAGGTCAATCTGAATCCCAGCGATCAGTCCGATCCTTTGGAGGAAGACGCTGACGTTCATCCAAGGAGAAAAAAGAGTCGAAGTACTCTGTGTGACTCTTTGTTTGACCATCCCATGACCGAAGAAGAAGAAAACATCTTCTCTACGGAACAAGAGGAGCTGGCCAAAGAGCAAGCTCGGATCATTCACAGCAAAGGCCGACGGGGTCAGAAAAATGCGGATCACAATCCTGAGATTCGTGATCTCCATTATTACATCGCCAAAATTCACACAAAAGTAAGGGCGGTGAAACATCAGATCCACCACACTACCAGCACCGCGCCTGAAATCGAGCGGCTCTCGAGTGGTTCTCTCAACTCAGGAAAACTCTATCGGAAGTTTTTTAACTCCCCTCGAAATTCCTTAAGCAGTACTTTATTTCATAGATAGAGAAACTTCTGACGTTGACCTCTGGAGTCTGTCCCAGAAGGAAGGGGAATCTCTTCGCTATTCTATGGGCAGATTCAAGGTCATCATGGAAAACGTTAGCGGAATAAGCAAAAAAGTGGCCATCGATGCACTCAGAAAAGATCTCTGGTACATATCGAAATTCAGAAAGTGGATAACCTCGAGAAGTCGCAGACAATCCCGGACGCGCTCCATAAAGCCACGGATTACATCATCATCGAAGAGGAAACAAAGGTCTTTTCGGAAAAACATAAGCCAACAAAGACATCCTTGAAAGATGTTGCTTCAGACCAGAAGCTTAACAAAAATCTAACCGTTCTAAAACTCATCAAATAAAATAAAGCATGGTTCATACATACGAAACCCGTTGAACAGCAGGGATTCAAAGCCACATGCGGTCAGTCCTGACTACATAAACACGGCCAGACTTGGCCCAAATCAACATAAATCAAGAAACGTACAAAGACAAGAAACATGAGGGGAATATGTTCCCACTAGAGATTAAGGCGATCAATCATTGTTCGGGCTCAAGTACCCAGATGCCGATCGCCCAAACAAACAATCAACAACATCCGCATGAGCTGCGGGCTGATCCACCTCGCTATTCCCTTCAAGAATTTCTGGTCCAACTTCCTCGAATTGGGAGACACTGGAATAGGAGCCCACCGCTCCCAGATCTTGCCTCGACTAATGGGATGTCTCAAAAACTCTGGTTTTGGAATGACTTCACCACTAGCCGAGTCGAGGACACTCGGGTCAAAACAAGAAGGCTGGGCATTATTCGAAGCTCTCCTTCCAAAAGACATGATCAAGAACACCAAAAAAAAAAGAGAAAGAGAGAGAAGAGAAAAGGTTTTCTACCTTGGAATAATTCTCGTGGAGATAAGCAAGTAAAGAATTTGAATACTTACTCCACATACTTATAGGAAAGGAGATTCACTATTCACCTTCAGACTCTCACTCGCTTGCATCCATGGCTGAATGGTTAAAGCGCCCAGATTGCACTCCATCTAATCCACCTAACTTTCCTAACTGACCTAGCCGTTCGCAAGAACACCACAGTTCTATCGAGATGGGGGGCTAACTGTTGGGGTCAAAATAGTTACGACGGAATTAACGACCAAAAATCTCCAGAGAAAGTATTCAAAACCATACGGAGATGCTAACTTACGAAAAACTGTTTATTTCCTTTATTTTTCCTTACTTTTTGGGTTGCAAAACTATTTATTTCATTTATTTTCATAAGTAGAAAAGGGTATTACAGACAAAAAGGGTACAAAATTCGGATTAGCCTAAAGGGACAATCTACATGTTCTTTGACCTGACAATCTACCTGTTCTTTGACCTAAAAAAATAATTTTTTCCTTTTATTTTAAATAAAAATCAATAAAATGTCAAAGGGTGTCTTTTCATTTTAAAAATTATTTAGATATTTAACAGATGAAAATATTTGTCTTTTTAATTTAAACATTGCATTAGTTTTAAGATATTGTTTTTTTATATATCAAAAGATTATTCTTTTTTTTTTTGATCGAAAAAAAAGAATAATCTTTTGATATATAAAAAAAAAACAATTTCTTAAAACTAATGCAATGGTTAAATTAAAAAGACAACCAACAAAATTAAGGTCCCTACTGGAAAGAATGAGCCGTCCTAGAGTCTGCAGTTCCATTTTGTCAAAGGATGTACTATTAATTTTAAAACTGTTTAGACATTTAACATGCGAAAGGACATGTCTTTTCAGCTAAATCATTTCATTAGCTTTAAGAGATTGTTAAATTATACAAAGAGGTGACATTTCATAAATATGTATCTTTTAATGTTAAAATTCCATTGACTATTTGACAAATTGTTAACAAGTGTATAAGAATGTGTCATAATTGTTTTAGGCTTCTTAAATATATATTTTTGTCTGAAGATGTGTTTTTATTTATTTTAAAAATGCATAGAATTTTTTAAGGTATCTTAAAATATGTATGATATTTTTTTCGTAAACTCTTTGATATTTTTTTACTGAGTTATTATTTATCTTTACTAATGAGTTTTTAATGAGTTGTTTTTTTCATTTTCTATGTATTTTACATGCATTTAAGGAATATTAAAATCATCTTAAATATTTGGGTAACGTAATCTTTTAGATAATTTAGTTATTTTATAATATTATTTTTTAATAAAGAGTAGAAACTATGAGCTATATAAATCCTTCAAAACTATTGGCAATGGAAGAATTTGGTGATAACTATTTCAAATTTTAGTGTTTATAATTATAAGTTTTAACCTGTATTTTGAAAACCCGACCGATCCAACCATGCATCATTTACGAAACCAAGTTCGAGTTGAGTCAAAACTTAGATTAAAATTAAACTGCCAAAACCAGTAACTCGGATAAATAAAAAAACCCACACTACAAGAAAAAATAGAAAATTCTGACTGAATTTCTGACAGACAAAAAATTTGTCAAAAAATCTTACGAAAACTAAGAAAAATAGACAATTATTCGTTAGGTGGCCGTTGGAACTGATTTTCCGTCAGAAATTTGTCGAAATAACTGACGAATTTCATACGGAATATATGACCGAATTATAGCCGTTTGAAATTTGGAAAGTTCTAACAAATTTCTGAAGACATTCCGACGGAATCCAGTTAAATAATTTGACCATTTTATAGTCGTTTGAAGACTAGAACTTTCAACAAAAATCAGACGAACTTATCCCTTTTTGTACAATTTTGTTGAAAATGTCAGTAACTTTTCTTCTATAAATATGATCTCTCCTCCTTCCTCTCGTTCACTCCTCATTTCACTCATTACAACAAACCACAAAAGAAAAAAATCATTTTTTTCTTCTTATTTTTATCGTTCGCATATAAATAAACTTCATATGGTTCCAAACACCAATTTAGTTACATATGAGTACACAATAGGTATTTGGTAATTCATGACGTTAGCTAAATAAAAACTGGAAGAAAATACTGGTATGTTAAGATTTCCATGCTCTTCTAGTAAAATAATAAGAATTTATGAATATGTTTGTTTGGAGTCATTTATATTTGAAATGGTTTACACAAAGTTACAAGGTTTGGTAACTTCATGGAGAAACTGATTATGAATATAGTAGTACTAGCGAACCTCAAACCGTGGATAGGGTAGAAGAACCAAGGACGGATGTAAATTATGTTGTAGGTACTGTGCAGATGGTAAACAATCGTTATAGAGAAATTTTACTTTCAATGTTGAGGAAGATAATAGATGGGAAGAACCCAATGTAGAAACTATGAGATTTTGATATGTTAGATGCACGAAAACAACCATTGTACAAAGAATGTAGAGATGGTCATTCGCCTTTATCATCTGCAAGTAGATTGAAGGCGATTAAGACAAATATAATTTGGCTGAAGAATGCGTGGGTGCGATTGCGGGATTTGTGAGAGGTACTTTACCAGAGATAATCTTGTACCGGTTCATACTATGAGATTCAAAACTGGTAGCTAGTCTTGGTTTATCTTATCAGGTGATAGATGTATGCGTCAATAATAACTACATGATATATTGTAGAGCAAATGAGAACCGATGTAAATGCAAATTATGTCATAAACCTCATTACCACGATACGATTGGAAGAGTTCTGGTGCCATACAAAAGATGTGGTATCTACTGTTGGCTGTAAGCTTGAAGTGGCTGCATCAGTCCGAACGCACAGCCATATCAATACGGGCATGCAAAGCACTCAACAGATGGTGAGATAAGACACCATTCAGATGCAAAAGCTCAGAAGCATTTCCAATCAACATGTCCAAAATTTTCATATGAGATAATAAATGTTTACCTTGGAATATGTATTGATGGTTTCAACCCATTTGGAAGACATGGAAGACAATATTCTCTATTGCCAATAACTATGACACCTTACAACTTACCGCCAGATTTGTATATCCAAAAAGAGAGTTTTGGTTTCTTTCCATTCTTTTCCACGGCCCAGATTATCCTAAGAGATCACTTGATGTATGATAGGTCATGGGTTTTACCCATTTTTAACCATGATCTAGATATAGTTTTGAAGTATTTTATATACAATTGGAGTCTTTATAGAGTCTTTACAGGTTCAAGTACTTGTGCAAGGAAATTGGAGCTCTTGGACTAATTTAGAGCATTGAAGAATTCTCAGTCTGAAGACTGAAGTAGGAGACAGATTTTACACTTACTATCGATCGATGAGACATCCTTCGCATCAATCGATAGCGCTTACACCCGCGAGTCTAGTGATGATTCCGGGAAATTACAAGTTTTACCCAGAAGTCTCCCATTTTTCAAGACATGTCCCTGGTCAAAAGTTTGACTATTTATGAGTCTTTTATTATTGTGAAAACCCTAAGAACTTTTGGAGACTCTAAGCTTGGATACACTATTGCATCTTGGAGCCGTTTTCTACCCTAGAGAGAGAGAGATCTGAACTGCATAACATAGAAGATCTTGAACTCCCTTGTTTTCATTTTCTATTATTTGTGTTAACAGTTTTTCATCTATTAAGAGAATTATTCAGACCATTATGATTATGCTCGTCATGAATATGTCTGAGTAGTCTTATTGTTAGATTTAGGTTTCTCATAAGGATTGATCTATGTATTTCTGATATTAATTGTTGTTAGGAACACCTTAAATATATTCTTCATCTAGTTTTTACTTAATGCTAAGTTTAGGATTGACCAACCTCAACTTAGATCATAGGATCAATTGGCACAAGAAACAGCTTCGTCTATTGCCTGAAAATAAACTAGGATGGCCTAACAAATTAGATTCATACGAACGTTATTCTAGTGAGTTAGGGAGCCTATCAAACCCGTGCTTAACCCTTCTTGGAAGTGTGATCGATCGATGCTCATACTGAGTAATCGATCGACGCTTGCGAAAGGTGTATCGGTCGATGTTCATAGCTAACTATCGATCGACACTTTCTATCGATCAACATGCGAAAGCCGAGATCGATAGATCCAGATTAAGATAATTTAAACATGTGACTGCTGATAGATTATGTATAAGTTTGATTTTTAGAATAAACAATAATTAAGAATCTTTCACAACCCTAATAAAGATACTTGTCATACCTGAGAAAATACCTAAGTCTAGCTCTTTCCAAAATTGTCATAACCTCAATTCAACCTAACTGAACAACTACCTTGTTCACCCTTTTTATTAACTGTTAAAATCCAATTATCTAGCTTTATTCCGAAAACTATAAATCTATTGTGTGATCCTAGAGTCTCTGTGGATTTGATCCCTGAATACTACAATAGAACCTCTTATTTGAGAGAGTAAAGGTTCACCCTTAGGGTAATTTGAGTGATATAAAAAGAACCACATCAAATTTGGCACCGTTGCCGGGGACTCTTTCTTATTACGATTAGATTAAGTTTAGGATATAATCAAGATTTTTTTTTTGTAAATTCCTCTTACCCTGCTTACACAGGTACTTAAGATGGAGAATACATATTTTGACCGAGCATCGATCGACGCCTGGAGTATGACATCAAGCGACAACTCAACAGAGCCATTTAACGATACCGCACTACCTACATCGATCGATGATGCCTTGCTGGAAGCAGGTAAGTCTTCACTTACCAATCATGCTGATAAGGAAATAGTTCTAGGAGGACCGAAAAGTCAAACAAGCAATGCAATAAGAAACCCATATTTGAACAGGGGACTGCAATCCCTGTTAAAAATCATTTGACCTTAAATAAATATGAGGTAATAAAAGTTTCTTTGCAAGACTACTCAAACCCTGGCAGAACCTATTCCAATAGGTCAGCCATAAAACTATCAGAAAATAATACATAGAAATCCGAGCTGAACCTCAGATACCTCAGTCTGATACGTCAAAACTATTTCCGTGAATCCTTCTCAGACCATCCGCATGAGCACATCGAGACCTTCGAAGATATGATGACAGACGATTACAATCGCTGTAGACTTTTCTCCTTGTCCTTAGATGGAGATGCCATAAAGTGATTAGATCAACTACCAACAGGTTCTTTGACCTGGTTGAAAGAGATTAGAAATGGTTTCATTAATCACTTCTTTGATGAGGGTCACTCCTAGGATGTTAGGAAGAAAATCTCTACGTTCCGCCAAGATTCGCGAGAGTCTTTTAAAAAGACTTGGAAAAGATTCAAGGGTTATCAACTTGAATGCCCCCACTGGGGCTATTCTGATCCCCAGCTTTCTAACATATTCTATGGAGGTGTTAGCGTACATTACCCAACCACGCTTGATACAGCGAGTGAAGGGAATTAGCACCAGGAGCCCCGAAGAGGCAAAACGTTTAACTAAAAACGTGGTTGCTGGTAAATCCTATGCAAGGATGGATATTGAAAGGGAAAGAGGAGTCGATTGAAAAGCTAGATCGCATATTGTTGAAATTAAGGAAATTCTGAACTCACTCCATTCCTTTCTTATCGAGAACGACCAGTTCGGAACATTCCAGGTTGACGATAATATCCTATCAGACTAGGAAAAGCAGGTAGATTTCATAAGGTACAATTAACCAAAAAAAGCAGCACCTAGAATCCCACACTGATAGTTTTGCACAAAACTATGACGCTACCGTAGGACAGCGTCAGGGCATAGAGAGATTTAGGATAAACCAAGCTTTCACAGGAAATCGGAGATTGGCAACCGACCTGGATAGAAAAGTAGATATAGTTTACAGCGAGCTAATAAGGAAATTCGATGATTTAAGCGAGCACATAAAGAGATTAGAAGTTCAAATAGCAGAAACCTCGATAATCATCAAAAGAGAAACATGACGTCTCCCAGGAATGACCGATAGTAATCCACGACTTCAAATTAGCACTGTAGTACTAAAGAGCAGAACAAGCCTTACTCCGAACATAGCAGGAAAATCTACTTTGGACGTACCCACTAAAACGGCAGATACCGGTAAGAGCAATTCCCAACCTATTCTCCTCGATGACCCTGACCCACAACTTTCGCATGAGAAAGATAATTCTACCACCAAAAAAGGCTGCAGATAGACAAATTGAGATAGAAGAGGAAGAAGTGGAATCGGAGGACCAGGAGCAAATCGATCGACAGGGTGTATAGGACCATACCCCCTTTTCCTCCCAATAAGCCTCCATCAGCGTGAATTAGACAAAGCGATATGCAAGAGAGCTTTAAATAAAATCACGGTACAAATGCCATTGGGTGATGCAATTAAGGTTTTGCAACCCCTTAATAAATATGTAAAAGACATGGTATCTACGAGTTATATAACCGCAAAGCACAGCGTAATGATGATCTTGAAGGAAGTGAGTGCAATAATCCAGAACAAAACCCCGATCAAAAGACCTGACCCTGGCAGTTTTTTCCTAATTGCAACATACAAAATAAATATTCTCCCCGATCTCTTTGCGATCTCGGCTCCAGCGTTAATCTGATGCCACACTCTGTTGCGAGATCCCTTGGATACACTGAGTTTACACCTACCCTGGTTACCTTAGTTCTTGCTGATAGATCCGTTAGAGTACCAGACGGAATACTTAAGAACGTGCCTATAAGGATTAACGACTGTCATGTTCTTACTGACTTCGTTGTGTTGGAATACAAGCACGAACCGAAGGACCCTCCTTATTTTGGGTAGACCATGCCTTGCTACTGCTGGCGCAATCATCAATGTCAAGGAAGGTCGAATATGTATGAACATTGGCGATATCGCAATGACATTCGATATTGAAAAGCTAATAAAGCACCCTTTAATCGATAACCAAGCCTTATATGTAGATGATACCTCTGAGTTGACCAGTATTTCAGGAGACTTATGCTTGGATAATCCATTAGAAAATACGTTTACTATGACTAAGAAGGAAATGTTCAGTACAGATAGCTGAACCTGGGAGTACACATGGTTGATGGACACCAGTGTCGAACTCACGAACATCGATGAAGAGGATGGTGACAAATCAAAGTTAATATCAATCGGTACTTGCAAAATGCTGTCGATCGACAACCCTCCTCTCTAGATAATCTGAGCGTAAAAAATTCCCCTATAGTAGAATTAAAGCAGCTACCTGCTGGACTAAAATATGTGTTCCTTTATAATACTTCATACCCCGTCATCGTCAATGCCAACCTATCTACTGGAGAGCTTTCTTTGTTAATGAACAAGTTACGCAAGCATAGGAAAGCCCTCGAGTACTCTCTCGATGATATTCCCGGTATATCACCCGACCTATGCATGCATAGAATTCAACTGGAGGATGAATCCAAATCATCTATAGAGCAGAAAAGAAGGCTAAACCTGAATCTAAAAGTAGTTAAGAAAGAAAATATTAAACAGTACATGCTGGAGTCATTTACCCAATTTCAGACAGTAACTGGGTAAGCCGTGTACATGTCGTGCCTAAAAAAGGAGCCATTACAGTAGTAAAGAACAATAAAAATGAGCTAATTCCTACACGGACTGTTACTAGACATCGAATTTGCATTGAATATTGGAAGCTAAATGCTGCTACCAGGAAAGATCATTTTCCTTTACCTTTCATTGATCAGATGTTGGAATGATTGGAAAATCACTAATATTACTGTTTCCTTGATGGAAATTCCGGATTTTTCCAAATCCCTTGATATCACTCAAATGTTTAACCCTAAGGACTGAATTACTCTCTCAAATAAGAGGTTCAATTGTAGTACTTAGGGATCGAATCCACAGAGAGCAGGAGCACACAATAGACTATAAAAATCAAAGATAAGCTAGGTGAACAGTTTATAAAACACTAAATAAAAGCAATGTGAACAAGGTAGTTGTTCGATTGGGTGAGTTTATAAGCAATAAGGAGAAATAGCTAGACCTAGGGTTTTATCAATCAAGAGATTCAAAACTACAATTCAAGATGCTAATAGCTTATAGATTCATTCTAGAACTCTATTATAATAAGTAAGTAATCCATTTATCAATGCAAGTACTAATCAGATGTCTAAGTCCGTGTTCCAGCTTTCGCATGCGAACAAGACATGAGTATCGATCGATGCTATGGCCTGAGCGTCGATTGATGCTATGGCTTGAGCGTCGATCGATATTACCTCAAACAAGCATTAACGACCTAATCGATTATGTTCAACTAGATTCCTAGATCAATTCTCATGTGCGCCTAAGTATCTAATCCAGCAGGATTCGGGTTCCGTTAATTGACTGCACTTTAGTGCATCTCAATTGTCCTAAGATTCTAGGTTCAAGCAATCAGTCACACTTTCATGATATCCTAATTACTCCAGATCCTAGTATTACAAATCACCCTGGTGTAGAAATCTATAGATATTCTAGCAATCATAATTGCTATTCAGTTTAACATTAAGCTCATGAAATCCCTAAACCTAACAAGATGAACTACTCAGACATGATAGAAGAAACACAAATAATAGTCAGAATAATAGTAGAATAAGAAATTAAAGATAATTCCAATGGAGTTCCAATCAATCTCTGAAGGATATTATCTCTCCAACTCTCTAACAAGAATTATGAAGTAAAGAAAAGTTTATAGAAAGCGTAACCGTCAACAATGGCTTGCAAATAACATAAATAGGGTTTTTGGTCGTCAGGGGTTTTTTGGTAACTTTGTGGTATCTTCTGGGCTTCAGTCAGTAATGAAATATATTCGGCCTGCATTCTGGCATTCATATCGATCGATGTGAAATGTCTCTCATCGATCGACATAGATTTATCTTCTCGACAGCTTCCTCTCGCGAGGCAGACTGACCACTCTTCAGTAAAACGAGTATAACTTCTGATCTAACCGTTGGATTGATCTGAGACCGGTGGCATTGGAAATATAACTCAAAGCTCTATCTTGTGTCAAAAGAGCAGCTCAATCGCACCATAAGAAGGTCTCCATCCAGATCTAAACATCTGACGCGTCTGCGCAGTTCTGCACTTAAAAGGCTCCAAAGGACACCAAAATCACCATATTTCTCCAGAACGTAGTTGAACCTGTAAATACTCTAAATAGACTCTATATTGTGGTAAATATACATAAAAACACCAATAGACCATGGCTAAAAATGGGTAAAATCCATGGTCGATCAACTCCCCCAGACTTATCCTTTTGCTTGTCCTCAAGCAAAGCAGACAGGCAGTCTCTCTGAAAGAGGTTTGAAAACAGCAGGGACTAAAAAGATTTTAAAAACTCAGTCACCATCTCTCTAGTAGTGCAAACTAAATCATAAACATCCTAAACTTAGAAGCACATTATACAATATCCTAGTATAGCAACCAAATTCACCTAGTCAACAACTCAACATATCCTGTCTGACTATCCCCTCTACTAACTTCATTTCTTGCATAGAATAAAAGTGCAGGCTTTATCTTGGGAGTATCGATCAAGGAATACATGGATTCAACTCATGCAAGTTTCTGAGTAAATAGGCAGTCTTATTCTTATTTCTTTTCTCCCTATTTCTCCCTTCTCTGAATCCCAAATTTTCTTTAATGATTTAACAGTCGTCGGTCGATTATCATGGCAATCGTCTACTCAGGTCTGCTTTTCTAAATATCTAACTAAGCACACAATATTAGTAGAATTTCCCCCAGACTTAAATAACAATGTGACCAATGTTATACAGCATATGATTGGTGGGACAATAAACCATAAGGAAAATATTTAACTAAGAAAAAATGTAAACCTGATTTGATGTGAGTATCGATCAACACAGTTAAGTGGCGATTGATATTCTTGATGCTCTGTCGATCGATGCTAGCTAGTCATCGTCGATTCTTATGCAAACTCATCTTCGTTGAATCTTTTTCCTAATACCTAACATAAATAAAACACTAACAGTGGGTTGCCTCCCACTCAGCGCTTATTTTTAGTCATTAGCTTGACTTCTGGAGATCTGATTCAGTGCGGGTGAAGATGTGAACTTGCTCCAGAACAAGTCTCAGTGTCTCTCTTCCTAATTTTGTTGATGTAGTTGGTAAAAGCTCTGGCAGATACTTCTCCTTTATCTCTCAGCTCTGGATCACATAGCACTCTAACCTTGGCAAAAGGTTCAGAACTTCCTCTGCAGCGCACTTTATACTCAGGACTTCCCTCTTGACCTTGTGAAGGAACTAGTGATAGGAAATCTGCATCTGCATTCCTTTTCTTTTTCTTCTTCCTACTCCTTGTCCTTCCCCCGGACTTAGACTTTTCTGTCTCGGTCTGTTCTGAAATACAGAGGTTGTCGATCGATGCTGAAGGCTTCATGTCGATCAATTCTGAAGGCTGCTTGTCGACCGATGGCTTCATGTCGATCGATTCTGAAGGCTGCTTGTCGACCGATGCTGTATGGTGATTGCCGATCGATGTTGATTCTGACATTGCTGACTCGCGGTTTGAACCATCTTTAGATGCTGGATCTTCAAACATTTCAATGCATGAAATAAACTTCTCATCTGTCTTTTTTTCCAAAGGATCATAGAAGACAGTTTCATCAACATTAGTCAGGCACATCATGTTCTTCTTATCACAAACTGCTCCCACTGTAGCCATGAAGGCTCTTCTAAATAGAAGCAAAATTTTTTGTGCCTGGTTTAATCTCCATGACATGAAAGTCCACTGGAACAGTGCAGTCCCCTATCTCCACTTTAACATTCCTGATGATGCCTGCTGAATCAACTCTGGAGTTGTCGGCAAAAGTGAAATTATCTTTAGAAGGTTCCACCTTTAATCCTATTACTTCAGCAGTGTTTATTGCCATGATGCTGACTGCGGATCCAGTATCGCAGAGGGCGGTTGGCAACTCATGGTTATGTATACAGCGTGGAATCAGGAACTTCCCTGGATCTTTCTCCTTCTTCTGAGTTCTATTAGACTTACGACATACCTTGTTGAATAGCAGCTCAATGTCCTTATCTGTCTCTCTGCTTTCTCTGAATAAATTACCAAGTCTGTACTTATAGTAGGCCTCCTCGAAAGACATATCCTTAGGAACCCTCTTCACCCTCTTGTGGAATCCATCAAGTTCCACTTTGTTAATTGCTCTCCTGAGGTGCTTGGGACTATAGGGTTTCCTAGATTTCACTCTCATCTCAACTGGAATCTCATCTTTTGTTACCTGACTTTCTATGGCAGTTTCATATCCGTCCCATTGGTGTCGTTCGATACCTGGTCTATTTCGTCGATCGACATTCTCAACAAAAGAGGTTTCAGCTAGGGTTGATTTCCCTTGCTTTGGTTCTTCTGCAGATTGCTGATTCATCTTCTCTCTTGTGTTGAAGAAAACTGGAGTCTGAGATGGATTTCGAGTTGCCTTCAAGCGGTGTGCATCAAGATCTGGTAAACTAACTCGACATAGCATGGGCGGATGTTGATCGATGTTCTGCTTCTCCTGTCGATCGATGTTCCCTTGTTGTTGTCAATCGACAGCAGCTGTTTTAACTCGAAGTAGGGTGGGTGAATGTGGGTGTTGAGCGGCAAAGTCGGGGTGGTTTTGAATTCCAACAAACTTATCTGATCCCAAAAGTGGTGTCGATCGATGCATAGCTGATTGTGTCGGTCGACGCTCAGGTGATGATGTCGAGCGATGCTCGGGTGTTGGTGTCGGTCGACACCAGTATGAGCTGCCTATAAACATAGAGCTTTCGACTTGAAAAGCATCTTCTTCAAGCTTCTCATGCTCAAGTATTTTCTCAAATCCAATATCTATGATGTCATCAACCTGGTACCTCTCACTTTCCACAGCTTTCTTTATGACCAAAGCTTCTTGCTTCACAGCTTCTGCAGTATGATAAGCTTGGGTGCGCAGCCTTTTAACATGGCTATCTAAGGTTTCTAACCTTCCATTCAAATCTTTGCAGTGAAAATCCAATTTCAGATTCAAACGCTCAGTCATCTCTTCCTGTTCTTTCAAGAGCTTCTCTAGCATAAATTCCATCTCATCCTCATCCTGGTATGTAGCTTGTTGCACCCATGAGACTTCATGTACAGAACCAATCTCAGCCTCAACATTCTTGTCACTATCCTTTGCAGCTGATCTTACCTTGTCTATATCCATATTTTTGACACTGTTGCTAGTTACCATGTTCTCAATCAGCCTCTTAGCTTCCTCTTTGGTCCTTGTCTCAAAGTTTCCTTCGCTTGCAGTATCCATCATAACACCGTATCTTACATCAACGCCCATGTAGAACTTCTTTAATAACTGAATCTCCGTAAAACCATGATGTGGACAATCTTTTGGTATCTCATAAACCTCTCCCAAGAGCTTCTGAAAGCTTATGTAGGTCCTTGAGAGAATGTCCAAATCTTATCTCTTATCTCTTCAGCCCTTGCTTCATTGAAGAATTCATTAATGAATGCATTCCTGACATCATTCCATGTAGTGAGAGATCCTGGTCGTAGACGCCTCAGCCAACGTTTAGCATCCTGGAATGTGAAAATATGAACAACTTGCAGATGATGTAGTCTTTCGTTGCTTCATTCTTCTGGATTCCAGACGTATAGTTTTCTAGTGTCTCAATATGGTCCAGGGGATTTTCATGAGGCATACCGCAATAAGGGTGCTCACTCACATGAATGAAGTGTTTGGGGTGTACTTGAAATTTTGGGATTTCCAAAGGTACTCAAATAGCAGACATGTTGGTATATAACTCTCCAGGCCTGATCAATTCTGCTAGCGTTCTCTTGCAAGAAACTCTAGCATCCTTAGTGGTAGCATATGGCTCAAGGATTGCAGTTCCTTCTACATCTATCTTCTGTGGGAACTGAAATTCACCTACTGTCGATTTCCGCTAAATAAGGAATTTAGGAAAACCCTAATTTTCCAGAGGAACCGGATCTCTGCGAAAGCCAACGACAAGTAACCAAATAAATGCGGAAAAGTATGAAAAACGTAATAAAACGAATTTATAGAAAAAGTAGATCTTATTTTGATTTCGCGTAAGAGCGTTGCGATTATTACAAGCGTTTACAAAGGCTTTGGCCGCAGGGCCGTCAGCGAGTTATCAACATAAATACCTTAAACCTAATCGAGCCGCAGCTCGATAACAAAAGACGGAAAAAGATAAGAAAAAGGATTTGATTGATTTCGGACTAAACCTTATGAAAGGCTGCCTACGTACCCCTTTCGAGGATCAAGTCGAATGTAGTTCAGTTGATAGAGCTGGACCAGAGATCGAACCGCCTAGGCGAGTTCGTCTAGTAATTGAGCGCCAGTCATAGAAACCGAACTTGTGGAGAAAAAAGCCTAAGTTTCTAATTGTGGAAAATTCTAAGTCTAGAAAAGTTGTAAAAGTCTCAGATGAGAGCTCTGGATTTCGTCCCTCTGCTTCTGCCCTATGCCTCTTGCTTATATAATCCCTTCCTAGGCGGTTTAGTCTTTCCATTTCGCCCAGAATTGAGTTTATCGGGAATCTTTCATTTATCTCGATCTTTCCTTTTATCCCGCGGAAATCTTCTATTTATCCTCACACTTGACATTTATCTTCAAGTTTGACATTTATCTTCTTTCTGCGAGTAAATCGCCAAAACGTCGTCGTATCTTCGGGTTGGACTTCGTTTTAAGTCACGATTCGCTTTTATCGCGTTTTAGGAATTTCTGAGCCATTTTGTGATAAATCCGTTTTACGACTTTAGACGAGATCGTTTCCTGATACGATGCCATTTTTAGATAAGTTTCTCGAGTTAATCGTAAACCTAGGCAATGTTCGATGTTTCGATTATTCGTTGCCGTTTTCTACGATTTGCTCAGGGTTTTATTAAAAAAGCGTTTTGTACAATTTTTACGAAAAATCTCGACTAAATCGTATAGTTTAGGCAATGTTCGATGAATTGTTTAACCGTTAAAGTTTTATACGATTTCCTCGAGTTCTTTTCGAGAAAACAAAGTTTTACGGTTTTTATCGTAAAACTTGAATGATAGGTCAGATCGACACGAAACGGGAGACATTTCGACCGTGGTTCGGAACACGACCGTGTCGAAGAACGTAAGCATTGAATCGGGGATGCGGGAGATCGAGGCTCGGGATGTTCGGTTCGACGTACGGCGAATCGAGCCGGACCGGTCCAGCTCACCGGTTGGCGAACTGTCCGGGAAGCCTCTAATTCGCCGTTGGGCGAACTAGTCAGGACGAGACTAGTTCGCGGTTTACGGCGATTTCGTGCTTATCTCGGATGATCGTGTCATCGACGTTTGTTTCATTTTCCGAGATAACAATCTTCCGAGTTTTTTGCGGATTTCCTTTGTTCGGAAATCTCTTTTAGATTTATAAAACGACTCTTCGAGTTTTATTAAACGATTTCTCGAGTTTTATAAAACGATTTCTCGAGTTTTATAAAACGATTTCTCGAGTTTTATAAAACGATTTCTCGAGTTTTATAAAATGATTTCTCGAGTTTTATAAAACGATTCTTCGATTTTTATAAAACGATCTCTCGAGTTTTATAAAACGTATTTTTATTTTTACTTTTGCGGAGACTTTAAGCCATTGATTCCGTCGTGACCGATTTTGACAGCAACAGTTAGCCCCCCATGTCACTAGAATCTTGAGCTTCTAGCGTAAGGTTCTTGTGAGTGGTTAGCCAGTTTTAGTTAAGTTAGGTGGAATTAATGGTTGGAAAGGTCCGTTGAGAATGATCTCTCCATTCTCCAGGAAGCGGAATGCATTGAAGATTAGGGATGCGCCTTGTGAAGGCTGCCTACGTACCCTTTTGGTGGATCAAGCCTTTCGTAGTTCGTTTTGGAGTTAAGGTTCGTATGACCTGTTTCCCAGCAAGACCTTTACGGTCTAGTTATATGTCGTGTAGGAATTATCGAGCATCTTGATGTCAATGGCATCTGTACCTTTGCCGGCCTTGAAACTAGCCTCGTAGGCCATTTGGTCTGGCCGAGCGTGGCCGTTATAGTTTTCGGACTGGCCGTGTGCGGCTCTGAGTCCCTGCCACTTTTGCGGCTTTATTAAAAATCAGTTTGGGTTTTTAAGAGCGTGTTTTAACTCGTATGAATGTAGCGGGAAGAATATGAGTTGATATTGAGGGAAGTCCGCGAGTTGTCATCTCGGATTCCTTTTTCCCTTAGTGTATCGCCTTGTTCGTTTGCTCGTTTTAGGATGTTTAGTAAATCGAGTGAGCTTTAAGATATAGACGAAGAGACATGCCTTTAGGATATCGATTCATGCCTTGAGACGTTAGAGACCAGTGTGCTGGGTTTAGGGCAAGACCTAGGTTTACTTTCGGATTGAGGCTATGCGATGACTAGTCGGCTTTCGTTTTGCTTGTTGCGATTTTAACCTGATTCCATACCGATTTAGAATCCGCGATAGGTTCTCGGCTTATACGATTTGTCTGGTTGGAACCGAGCATCTCACCGGGAACAATTTCTAAGTTGCCCGGAAGGACTGACCAAAAGTTTGGATTTCTTTTATAGCGCTATTACCGTTGTGTCGGGTGTTCGAGAGCTATCTCTGCGAGATAACTTAAGTTTGTTTAGGACTGTTGCGAGTTCGTTCTGATCAGCAACAAACTATTTTAAAGTGATAGATGTTTACGTAGTTTTGGGCCTTCGCGAAGGATACGTACGTTAAGAAGTTTTGCGTATTTTATAGTCGCGATCAGACTGTTAGGTCTTCCACGAAAATGACTTTATCGAGGAATGTATTTGTATCGTAAAACTATTCTCCGGGTGTCTGCGACGTCTCGCAGTGCCGAAAGTTGGTTTTTATTTCATGTGCCGCGTTTCGTGTTTTAAACGTTTGCGGGCTCCAAGATGTTTTACGGTGTTGCGGGGGTTTTGTCTTAACCCTGCTTTGCAAATACACTTTGGTTCGTTTGCGGATATTCGCAATTAAAACTTACATTCCTGTTTGGATGTTAAGTAGTTTTATGATTTGTGCTAGAGCAATTAGGACCGAGAGGTCGCGTAAGTTGTTTCCCCGAAACGAAGCATTTTTCGTTACGGTGCTTTGTGAAGTGTTGACCCTCCAAGATTTGTACGGCTCCAGGAGCTCTGTTACGAGCGTTTTCTTACACGTCGGATTTTGTAGGCAACTTGCTTCGAAAATAGTGTGAATCGTGAGAATACAGAACTTAGCCAATTTTCGACAAGTTTGCATTATCCGTTGAATGTATTGGCTTGGCGTGAAGGTTGTGTTCAGCCGCACAGCCAAGGTCGTATTTGGTAGAGGATTAGACCATGACACTTTCGTGCTATCGAAAAGGTCGAGTCGGTTTGTAAACTTGGCATTGAAGTGAAGCGTGATCGGACAATAGCCAAGTAGCGTTTGTTGAGCTTGATATGCCAACTATGCCCGTGGTTATAGAAAACGTTTTTCCGTTATAGGTTTCATTTATACGATGAAAGTTTCGTATAAACTTTCTTTTGTATGGAAGCTGTTTTTTTTTTTTTTACTCGAGCGAGAAAGAGCCTAAGAAGCTCGATGTAGAGCTCGTGCGTAGTGGCTTGCGAGCGGTTTCATTCTGGGATGTAATCGGGAGGAATGAGAGCGGATGCTCGTGAACAGAAGGGCTAAAGAGTGAGATCTTTCAGATCGTGGCGCGAGGAAGCAAAGTTTAGATTGGTCTCCCAGTGCCGGATCGTATAGCTTGGTTTTCGCTATAAGGAAAGTACTTTTCGCAAAACCTGTTACGTTTACTTTCGAAAGTTACTTCGTAATGACATGATCATAACTTTACGAAGGATTTCTTGCGTAAGTAACGGGCGATGAATTTAGTAAATCGGCACAACGCATTTGGTTAACAATGTTTCCGCAGATTTTTCGAGAAACCTTTCCGCTTAGTTGATGGTTTTTTCGGAGTCACACACGGAGTTTTACCAAAAGTTATTTCACCGAGATCTAGTCGCAAAATGTTTTAGCGGGTTTCTCGGACAGAATGAATCACATGACCAGAAATAGGATCAGTTGGCGAGAAGGAAGGACGTGTTCTCTATTGCTGCTGTGTGTTCTCGATTTTTCTTTTTGCCGCAAATGTTCTTGATATTATTCCGTGAGTCACTTGATTCGACGAAAAATGAGAGCAATGTTTTGACACCTAAAGATTTCTCGTATAATTTTTCGATTCTTATACGAAACTTTTTTTATCAAGTTTGAGAAGATCTTTATGACTTCGACAAATTATCGAGTTTCCCCCTGAAGTTTCGCAGAGATTTTTTAAACGCATGATTGCAACGAGAGATGCTGTATAGTCCTCGAGATTATTTCCCATACGGTTTGGATCAGTCTTTAGCACTTAGACGGTTTTTAGATTGTCGTTTGCTTTTGGGATGATTTCAACGAGGTGTTGCATCGTCCAAATATTTTTCCGCTTATTTTTGCGGGAGTTTGCTGTATTAAAAGCGTTTTCTTGATGCGAGGAAAAATGTTCGGCGAAAGAAGAAAAACGAGTTTCCTTTAAAGGATTGGGATGATAAGCAATCCGGGTCGATTAAAGACCATGGCGGATCGGTGATGACTTGGAGTATGTCTGATTTACGAAAATTTAGGAAATAGTCGGTTTTAGGACGACGTCAGCGTCTCTAGCTCCTTCTTTCTTTTAGGAAATGAGTATGCTCGAATTTGTGGCGATCGTTTCTCGGTTGTACGAGAGATTGGATCGGTTTGGGAGTTATGCCTGAATGGTTAGAGAACAACAAATCGAGATAGACAAAAATTTCTTACGATTATCCTCTAAATTCTAAGTTCTCTAGGTTTTAAGGCAGTTTACAAGACGTTTTCGTTTCTTACCTACGAGAAATTAGAAGTCTAATAAAATTTTCAAATCAGACATACCTTAGTATTATCGATGGTTTGGAACCGTCTATTCTTCGTTCTTCGTCTTTTGACTTACTTTTGTATGAATCGGTCTTCGACGAAATACCAACGAGAGATTCGGAGTAAGGAAGGGATTTCATCGTCCGAGTTTATGTTCTTGTTTCTTCGTACTGCTGGTTTTACTTAACCAACTAGGTGCGCTTTGTATATCAAAAAATCAATCACGTGTTTATGATTGGATGTTTTCGACTTTTCATGGAAGAGTTTTGTAAAACCGGATTGCGTTTAGAGAGTTCAGATCTCTCGTATAGTTTAGGCAACTTTGGTGTTAAGTCGACCGTTTCCGTTTTAGACGATTGATTCGAACTTATACGAAAAAACAAGTCTTTGCAGTTTTTGTCTTAAAATCTCGATGGAAATTCTGACTGAGACGAAACGAGAACTAGCGCGATCAAGACTCGAGAGAGAGACTCGAGTTTAGTTGACCGTTCGCCCTCTCGGCTTGTCATACGGCGATCTGGTGCAGACAATCTCGATTCGTCGAGTCGATTTGTTTTCGTCGTAAAATCTCAATGGAAAGTCCGATTGAGACGGAACGGAAAGCTGTACGGCTGAGAGAAGCTTGAGGAATGGTTCAGGTCGCCATAGGGCGAACTGAGTGGTAAGAACCCTTGGGGCAAAGTCAGCGCCTCTTGGGCGAACTAGGTGCTTGGTTCAGCTCTACGTTCGGCGAGCTAAGATGCTTGGTTTAGCTCTACGTTCAGCGAGCTAAGACGCTTGGTTTAGCTCTACGTTCGGCGAGCTAAGCCAGCTTGGCGCGGGTGATCTCGATTCGTCGAGTTGACTTGTTTTCGTCGTATAATCTCAACGGAAAGTCCGATTGAGACGAAACGAAAAGCTGTACGATCGAGATCGGAATAGGATCAGGCTTAGGATCCCGAGAATCGCGTCCCACTCGCCATAGAGCGAGCTGGTCAAACCTTCACACGTTGGGATTTCTCCGATTTGGTCAGGGGTTTGATTGGTTTTATCGTATCCCTTTAGTTTAGACGAAGAAATCACGAGCTCGTTTTGTGCTCTTTCCGTGGTGAAAAGTCGCGATTAAGTTTTCGATTTTATTAATTACTACAGCGTTTGCGTGAGCGTTGGCTATAGGAACAGTCGCGGCTAGAGTTGTTTTACCAGCGTTTTTGCGAGTTGCAAATTTGTCTTTCATATATCCAGACATCGTTTTGATCAAGCGTTTTGCGGCTATGAGTAAGAGTAATCCGACCCCCCCCCTCCTTCTAGTGCCAAACTGTGGGAACCGAAATTCACCTACTGTCGATTTCCGTTAAAAAAAAGAAATTTAGGAAAACCCTAATTTTCCAGAGGAACCCGGATCTCTGCGAAAGCCAACGACAAGTAACCAAATAAATGTGGAAAAATATGAAAAACATAATAAAACGAATTTATAGAAAAAGTAGATCTTATTTCGATTTCGCGTAAGAGCGTTGCGATTATTACAAGGGTTTACAAAGGCTTAGGCCGCAGGGCCGTCAGCGAGTTATCAACATTAAAACCTTAAACCTAATCGAGTCGCAGCTCGATAACAAAAGACGGAAAAAGATAAGAAAAAGGATTTGATTGATTTCGGACTGAACCTTATGAAAGGCTGCCTACGTACCCCTTTCGAGAATCAAGTCGAATGTAGTTCAGTTGATAGAGATGGACCAAAGATCGAACCGCCTAGGCGAGTTCGTCTAGTAAGTGCGGAAAATTCTAAGTCTAGAAAAGTTGTAAAAGTCTCAGATGAGAGCTCTGGATTTCGTCCCTCTGCTTCTGCCATATGCCTCTTGCTTATATACTCCCTTCCTAGGCGGTTTAGTCTTTCCATTTCGCCCAGATTCGAGTTTATCGGGAATCTTCCATTTATCTCGATCTTTCCTTTTTTCCCGCGGAAATCTTCTATTTATCCTCAAACTTGACATTTATCTTCAATTTTGAAATTTATCTTCTTTCTGCGAGAAAATCGCCAAAACGTCGTCGTATCTTTGGGTTGGACTTCGTTTAAAGTCGCGAGTGGCTTTTATCGCGTTTTAGGACTTTCCGAGCCGTTTTGCGGTAAATCCGTTTTACGACTTTAGACGAGATCGTTTCCTGATACGATGCTGTTTTTAGATAAGTTTCTCGAGTTAATCGTAAAGTTAGGCAATGTTCGATGTTTTGATTAATCGTTGCCGTTTTCTACTATTTACTCAGGGTTTTATTAAAAACGCGTTTTGTACGATTTTTACGAAAAATCTCGACTAAATCGTATAGTTTATGCAATGTTCGATGTCTCGTTTAACCTTTCACATTTTATACGATTTCCTCGAGTTCTTTTTGAGAAAACAAAGTTTTACGGTTTTTATCGTAAAACTCGAATGATAGGTCGGATCGAGACGAAACGGGAAACATTTCGACCGTGGTTCGGAACAAGACCGTGTCAAAGGAAGTAAGCATTGAATCGGGGATGCGGGAGATCGAGGCTCGGGATGGTCGGTTCGACGTACGGCGAACCGAGCCGGACCGGTCCAGCTCGCCGGTTGGCGAACTGTCCAGGAAGCCTCTAGTTCACAGTTGGGCGAACTAGTCGGGACAAGACTAGTTCGCCCAACGGCGAACTAAGCCGGCTGGGTTAGTTCGCCGTTGGGCGAACTATTCGGGACGAGACTAGTTCGCCGTTGGGCGAACTATTCGGGACGAGACTAGTTCGCCGTTGGGCGAACTAGTCAGAAAGAGACTAGTTCGCGGTTTACGGCGGTTTCGTGCTTATCTCGGACGATCGTGTAATCGACGTTTGTTTCATTTTACCGAGATAACGATCTTCCGAGTTTTTCACGGATTTCCTTTGTTCAGAAATCTCTTTTAGATTTATAAAACGATTCTTCGAGTTTTATAAAACGATTTCTCGAGTTTTATAAAACGATTTCTCGAGTTTTATAAAATGATTTCTCGAGTTTTATAAAACGATTCTTCGAGTTTTATAAAATGATCTCTCAAGTTTTATAAAACGTATTTGATATCACTCAAATGTTTAACCCTAAATGAATTACTCTCTCAAATAAGAGGTTCAGTTGTAGTGCTTAGGGATCGAATCCACAGGGAACTAAGGAATACAATAGATATAATCTAAATGATTATGCTAGGTTGAAAAGGTTTTAAATAGTAAAGTTGCAGTTTATAAGCATGGTAAGTGGCTTAAGATAATGGATTTAGGTGTGAAACAGTAAAAGAAAATAGTTAGATTCATGGTTGCTATTCAGATAATCAAGATTATAATGCTATAGATGTTTTAATGAATTGCTTGCAAGATATATGAGAACTTTGATTCTTAGATAGATCTAATAGCAGTCACTAAATAGACACATCCATTTATCTTATTGCCAGCAATATCGACCGATGTTTTGACAGCGATATCTGACGATATGGGTTGCTGTCGATCGAACCAAATCTGTGTTCACCAAGATCATAGAGCGGCTCTCGCACGTAACTAGAGGATCTAAGCTTATGCCAAATGATTTCAGGACAATGATAAACAAGTTAATCACATCCATGATCATACTCTAGGTAGCTACTCTAGAGTAAGCATTAGGGTTCACTTGGATAATGAATATCAACAATTCAACATTCCATAGTTGGGGCTAATCCCTCATAACTATTTGAACCCTAAATCTAACAAAGAGATCTACTCAGACATAACTGAGAGATTCATAACAATTAGGTAATAATAGAAACTCATAGATAGAGGATTGAACTTTTGGTTCTTGAACAACAAATATCTTTGTGTGTTTCCTCTAGATCTAGAATTCTATAACCTTTTAGAAATTAAGATGAAAAGAAATACTTTATAGAATAGAACAAAGTAACAAGAAAAGTGTGCAAAGCTTTTCAGGTAAAAGAGGTATCAAAAGGTATTAAAAACAATAAAAGCATGTAAAAGCACACCTTGCCAAACACAAAGGCAAAAACTATAAATAAGAGTTCCAGTAGGTTAAAAACTCGTGAAGGGAATTTTTGTAATATTGGGAAGACTTGGGCTTCAAGTCGGCCATGTTGAACTTGCTCTCCACACAGCGTATCGATCGATGGTACATGGTGTACATCGATCGATGGAGTATCTTGACTTCATCTTCGATAGAAGCGTCATCGATCGATTACAGAGGGTGTGTATCGATCGATATGTGTCCTCATTGTCTGATCTTCATAGTCATCTCGGAAAACTCTCCTTTAAGCTCCAAAAGGGCACCTAAACCATCATTTTACTCCAAAGTGCTCCTTAACCTGAAAACATACCTAATAGACTCCAAAACATATATAAAACTCATAAATACATATCAAAACCATGGCTAAAAGCAGGTCAAAATCATGGTCTATCAACTCCCCCAGACTTAACCTTTTGCTTGTCCTCAATAAAATCTTTAGCTCTAAAATCTTTACTTCTACTTTGTTGCAAGCCACATCTCATATTGCTAACTACAGAAGTACATTATACCATATCCTAGCTTAGCAACAAAATGCATCTAGCCAATCAACTTAAACAATCCTGTCTGTATATCCCCTCTACTGATTTCATTTATGCATAAAATAAAGGTGTAGGCTTTACCTTGGGAGTATCGATCTAAGAGCACTTGGATTCAACTCATACAAGTTTCAGACATTCTCATCCCGGTTCCTTTTCTCTCTTTATCCCCCTTCTCTGAATCCCAAACTTTTTTTTTCTTTTATGTCAATCCCAATGAACAAGTAGTGAACAACTAGTTTTCATCTTATTGATCTTTCAACTTTTTGTAGTCTCTTTTTGACAAAGTGTAGGCGAATAGTGGGGTCATACGTAATGTACCTCTCCCTCGCTTCCACAATGTGTGATCATTCCTTTGATTTAGAATAGTGGGGTCATGGGTAATGTACCTCTCCCTCTGTCTCTCAGGAAATCATCTCAATCTTTTATATTCTGGGGATGCCAAAGGAAGGAGAGAAAGAAACCAAAATTCTTGAGACTATTACCTTCCACACTTGCATGAGGATTCCGATCCCTTGTATACCAAGCCCCAAGACAAGCAATAGATGTCCGGTTAGGTTGGAAATCAGCTTTGGTTCTTCCAAACAATCATGTAAAGTGTTGTCATAGGATGATCGGTGATCCACTTTAACATCTATAGTACTTTCTGCAATCAACAATTCTAAGAATGGTGCTAAAGAGTAGTAAGATAAAAAGCAAAAGAAAAAAAATTATGAAAATTTTTGTCCCTTTCTTGACTCAATAAAACCAATTTGTCTAAACTTTTTAAAGAGATCAAAAAGGTAAAGTAGCATCAGTAATCACTCCCCCCCCCCTAGACTTAAATCATACATTGTCCTCAGTGTATAACTAGTCGGAGTTAGAGTAGAAGAAATAATAAATGTGTAACTGATATCGAAATTGTGAACGATATACCTGACCGAAGTTCGTATCGATCGATGGTGAGTCACTTCCATCGATCTTCAATGATAGGGTAATGTCGGGCGATGTAGACAAGGTCTCATCGGTCGATAGAGGTAGTGATCGTGTAGCTAAGTTCCTAAAAATAAATAAAAACGAAAGTACTAAGTAAAAATAAAATAAAACTAGTAAGAAAATACCTAATAGTGGGTTGCCTCCCACTCAGCGCTTATTTAAAGTCATTTAGCTAGACTATGGAGGTATGGTGGCTAGTGAGGTGGGTTGCAAGTACTTGTTGGGAAACAAGTATCCTCCTTGTCTTGTGATTCATCAAACCAGGAAGTCAAAAAGCTTCTTGTGGCTTTCTCGCTTCTGGTCATACTAGCTTTCAAACCATGCACTTCAGTTTGGATCCTTTCTAACAACTCCTCTAGGCTGGCAATGCTGTACTGATGATGCCCAAGCATGTTGTAGATGTGTTCTGCATTCAGCTGTGTGGTGTCGTGGTGTGGGATCTCGTTGGTTGATTCTGGAGGTTTCATATCGGTCGATGTGTTGTTGGTTTCATCGATCGATGGGGATGATTTAGGTCGGCTGGCGAGCTGTCTTTTAATATATGCTACCTCCTCTTGAATATCCTCCACTGTGCGTTATAATCCTTTGACGTCACTGTGTACTGGGAACCAATACCTGTCCAGTAATCTGTAGTCTTCGTCTCCACAAAACTCAATAGATTAGTAGATATCTCTTGTGGCTGCTTCTAGTTCTTCTCTGGTACAGTAGTCTGGTGCGCGTGTATCGATCGATGGTCTGGGTGAGTCATCGCTCGATAGCCTCTGTATTTGACTCTCAATAGGTGCGTCAAAGGTTGTGTCGATCGATGTCGATGGTTCTGCATCGGTCGATGGTCGTCTTTGAGATTCCAGTTGTGCATGCAATGTGTTGATTTCTTCTTGTAGGGCTTCTCTTTCTTTTCGTACTGAATCATTGCTAGACGTAATCCATAGTATTTCTCCTCGAAGTCTCGATATGACCTTCTCTTGTTCTAGGCCCAATCCTGCCTTCTCCCAGTTGTGTTCACTGGTTCTCTCATCTAGCATATCTCTGACATCTGCTTCTGTGAAGATCTTGCAATCTGGAACTCCTTTAGCATATTGTTCAGCATGCTCCGGTAAGCAAAAACAAGAGCGCCCAATTAGTGTGGCTCTTTTCAGTAGCTTTTCAATGTCCTCTTTGCAGACATGGATGATATCTTCGTTGATCTCTTTTGCATAACCAGCTTCATCTCTGTAGACGCCGAATTCGTCTTTCTTTTCCCATAAGAAACGACGAACGCCGTGCTTGAAAGCTCTCTTCCCAATCTCACGGTGAATATCAGTCGATGCTCGTCGCCATGCATCGGTAGATGCTCGCTGAAATTGGTGCTGGTCGTTAGGGTAACAGGGTGGTTGGGTGTAGGGGTTGACTGGTCCATTGGCCATCTGAAGGATGTCTGCAACGTCTTCTTCGGATATTGGAATGATTCTTCCATCTAGTGCTCGTGCATGACCTTCTGGATCCTTGAAAATACCATATGCATCCGGAATTAGTGAAGTATAATCGAAATTATGTGTTTGTACCTCGGATGGTGTTGATGTTGTATCGATCGATGGTTGGGCTGGTGCATCGGTCGATTGTTTCTGCAACATGTCAGTCGATGGCGGATGCTCCGTGTCGGTCGATACGGGTGCTTCAGGTCGGATCGCGGATGGTAGAGGTGCTGTATCTAGTGCAAAACTCTCATGATAACTGCTCGCCCAGCTTCCAATCGAGTAATCTCCGTCTCGTGGTTCATGGGGGACATAGACTTGTGCGCAGTAGGGTAAGTCGCTCGTTGATTCAAAACGTCGTTTGAGCGATCTTGGTTGGGGTATATCGGTCGATGCGGTAGGGTTTGCATCGATCGATGGGCGGAAGATGAAGAATGGCAGAGGAGGTATGACTTCGTCTTCTCGAAGAAATCTATACTCGGTGGCACGTTCATCTTCATAATCTGCATCGTACTCCTCCTGAGTAGTGATGCTAGCTAAATCGGGCATGTAATGATCGTTGTCCCAATCATTGGTGCCAAAATCGCCGTCTGGAAACTCTTCCTCGATCTACTGGAATAGCGTATCGATCGATGACCATGTATATTCATCGGTCGATTCTGGTCGGCTGTTATCGGTCGATGGTAGGAGACTTCCATCGGTCGATAGATCTGGATCGGTGTCGTACTCAGCCATGGAATCATACTCGTGGGCACAGAAACATGTTGCTACGAGGGCTGGGTTCTTCATTCTTGGAAACTTGATGACTGGAACAGGATTGTAGTGGATGGTAGGGTTGATGAGGGTGAGACAGAGCTTGTTGGTTTTGAGATCACAAACAGCTCCAACTGTCGCTAAGAAGGCTCTTCCAAGTAGTAGAGAAGTCTTGAAGTTAAGCTTGTTGGCTAGGACATGGAAGTCTGTAGGAATTAGGGTTTCTCCAATTTGTAACTCAAGGTTTTTAACTATTCCTCCAGAGCTCTGCTGCGAACAATCCACAAAGATGAAGGATTCTTCACTTGGCTCGATCTTCAGACCTAGTTGGTCTGCCATAAGCTTGGGTAGGATGCTGACTCCAGATCCTGTATCACATAGGGCACGAGGGAATTCAACACCTCTGATGAAACATGGTATTGTGAACTTCCCTGGATCGCTCTTCTTCTCCAGTGTAATCCTCTTCTTTTAACTGTCCCTGACTTGATGAAACATCCTCCTTATGTCTTCTTCTGTCTCTCTTGTTTCTCTGAAAAAACATCCACAATCTGTGTGAAAAGTAGGCTTCTTGAAAGGGTTTCTCTTTAGGTATTCTCAGAACTCTCTTTCTGAATCTTGACAATTCTTTCTCATTAGCTTCCCTTTTATAAGGCTTGGGTATCTTCTCTTTCCTTTTTCTGAGAACTCTTCCAGTAGTTTCCTTTTCTATCTCCATGGACTCAATCCATGGGTCTCTCCAAGATGGCTTTCTGAGGGCTTTTAGTAGTGTAATATCGCTCCCGGAACGTATCAATATGTGCACCATCTATCTTGGGGAGTTGCACTCGGCAGTGGGGTACTGTGTATCGGGCGACACTGACTGGTGTGTGTCGGTCAATAGCGTTGTCTTCCTGTCGATCGATGGGAGGGTAGTCATGTCGGTCGATGTCATGCGTTTCGATCTTGACAGGGACGGGTGGATGTGGGTGACGTGCTGCGAAGGCTTCGTGAGTCATAGTCTGGACGTTACTGCACTCGTACGGGTAGTCGTCTTAAGTCCATCGATCGACACTCATCAAAGTCTATCGATCGATGTACATGGGAACGTATCGGTCGATGATCACGGGGTGATATCGAACGATAGTAGTCGCGGACGAAGACTCTCTCATCATCAGATTGCTGAATCTCTTCTACTACCTCTTGCCAAAAATCATCATCCAGGATGGCATTGATGTTGGCAAGCTCATGCTTCCTTTGGGCTTCTACTATCTGAGACACCTGAGTCTCCAACTTCTTCATATGGGTCTATAAACCACTTAGCTCTTTTTGGAGGGTGTTGTGGACGGAGTCGATCTTCCCATTGAAGTATGTCTGGAGTTTCTGCTGACTCTCAAGGACCTTGTCAAGCATCTCCTCCAGTTTAATATCTTGGGTGGGTGGGTGTGGGTTGGAGTAGAATGAGTTTCCATAGCTCATGTTGTTGTTGGGGTTGCTGCTGCTGAAGGTGTTGGGCTTCTGTGAATTCTGGTTGAAGTTGCTTCTCTGGCATGTGTAGTTCATGTATCCTCCTTTGTTAACAGACCTTTGAAAACAATCTCCACTGACCCAGTTTACATCTTCTTTTATATAATATTCACCTGCAGTCTATGCATCCTCCACTGAATATATCTGCTTGTTTATCAACTTCTGAATGGTATCCAGCTGTGCTTGTACTTCATTGATGTATTCCTTTCCAAGGAATGATGTAGCTTTTGTCTTCATGAAGTTCTTTGTGCTGTTGATGGAAGCTAAATTATCAATGAGCTTCATAGCCTCTTGTGGATTCCTGGTATTGAAGTTGCCTTCACTAGCTGTATCAAGAGCTTTCTGATAGTCCAATGTGATGCCTCTGTAGAAAGTGCAAAGGAGTTGCACTCTGTTGAAACCATGGTGTGGGAAATCTCTTTGATAGGACTTGAATCTGTTCCATGCATCTTTAAATGACTCTTCAAGATTCTGAGTGAATGTAGCAATCTTTTTCCTCCATTTTTCAGCGTGTGACTCATCAAAGAAGTTACACAGGAATGCGTTCTTGATGTCACTCCAGGTTGTGAGAGAACCTGGTGGTAGTTGTCTAAGCCACTGCAAAGCTTCCCCAGATAGAGAGTACTTGAAAAACTTGCAGAGAAGATAGTCTTGAGGGACTCCATTGGCTTTTATGACGGTTATGAGATCCTCGAACCTCTCCAGATGGTCCATAGGATGCTCGTTGGACAACCCACAGAAGGGTATTTGTCCTACAAGGGTGTAGTACTGCGGCTTAAGCTCGAAATTTCCTCTCTGAATAGCAGGAAGGCGAATGGCTGATCGGTTGGAATAGAACTGATCTGGACGGTTGTAGTCAGCCAAAGATCTAGCTTGGTTAGCCTCTTCTACAGGTTGAATGATGTTAGTAGGTGCATTCTCTTGCTCAGGTATTATCTCCCTCTGAGCATTCAGCTTCTGACCTGATGTATTACGCAGGTGACCATCTTGATCACGCAGGTCTCCATTCTCATCGGTAGTGAGAATAATAGGTGCTACCATGTCTCGCCGGTTAGTATCGATTGATGTAAGATGAGGTATATCGGTCGATGTCGGATGAAAGGTATCGGTCGACGAACGATTGTTGATGTCGAGCGATGTGGTGGTGAGAGTATCGGTCGACGTTGAAGGTGTCTCGGTCGACTATGGTAGGCAAGTATCGGTCGACAGGGAGGTGTTGATGTCGATCGATGAGGAGCGTAGGTCTTTGCGGATGCTACGTTCCAAACCGTGAGGATCTTCTGAGTACAAAAGGTTTTTGTCCTTGTTGCTTCTAGTACTGCTGGGCATGTACGTGAAAAAGACAAGAAAAAATTTTTGGTGTCGGAAGATAGTTTAAACAATAAAAGAAAAATAACCTAGACCTAATAAGATTAAATCTAATGTTATCAAAGTTCCCCGGCAACGGCGCCTAATTTGATATCACTCAAATGTTTAACCCTAAGTGAATTACTCTCTCAAATAAGAGGTTCAGTTGTAGTACTTAGGGATCGAATCCACAGGGAACTAAAGAGTACTATAGATATAATCTAAATGATTATGCTAGGTTGAAAAGGTTTTAAATAGTAAAGTTGCAGTTTATAAGCAATGGTAAGTTGCTTAAGAGAATGGATTTAGGTGTGAAACAATAAAAGAAAATAGTTAGATTCAAGGTTGCTATTCAGATAATCAGGATTAAAATGCTACAAATGTTTTAATGAATTCCTTGCAAGATATATGAGAACTTTGATACTTAGATAGATCTAATAGCAGTCGCTAAATAGACACATCCATTGATCTTATTGCCAGCAATATCGACCGATGTTTTGACAGCAATATCGGACGATATGGGTTGCTGTCGATCGATGACTCTATATGAGTATCGATCGATATAGCATAAGATCGAACCAAATATGTGTTCACCAAGATCATAGAGCGGCTCTCGCACGTCCCTAGAGGATCTAAGCTTATGCCAAATTATTTCAGGACAATGATAAACAAGTTAATCACATCCATGATCATACTCTAGGTAGCTACTCTAGAGTGAGTATTAGGGTTCACTTGGATACTGAATATCAACAATTCAACATTCCACAGTTGGGGCTAATCCCTCATAACTATTTGAACCCTAAATCTAACAAAGAGATCTACTCAGACATAACTGAGATATTCATAACAATTAGGTAATAATAGAAACTCATAGATAGAGGATTGAACTTTTGGTTCTTGGAACAACAAATATCTTTGTGTGTTTCCTCTAGATCTAGAATTCTATAACCTTTTAGAAATTAAGATGAAAAGAAATACTTTATAGAATAGAACAAAGTAACAAGAAAAGTGTGTAAAGCTTTTCAGGTACAAGAGGTATCAAAAGGTATTAGAAACAATAAAAGCATGTAAAAGAACACCTTGCCAAACACAAAGACAAAAACTATAAATAAGAGTTCCATTAGGTTAAAAACTCGTCAGGGACATTTTTGTAATATTGGGAAGACTTGGGCTTCAAGTCGGCCATGTTGAACTTGCTCTCCACGCATCGTATCGATCGATGGTACATGGTGTCCATCGATCGATGGAGTATCTTGACTTCATCTTCGATAGAAGCGTCATCGATCGATTACACAGGGTGTGTATCGATCGATATGTGTCCTCATTGTCTGATCTTAATAGTCATCTCAGAAAACTCTTCTTTAAGCTCCAAAAGGGCACCTAAATCATCATTTTACTCCAAAGTGCTCCTGAACCTGAAAACATACCTAATAGACTCCAAAACATATATAAAACTCATAAAACATATCAAAACCATGGCTACAAGCGGGTAAAAATCATGGTCTATCAGTATTTTTATTTTTACTTTTGCGGAGACTTTTAGCCATTGATTCCGTCGTGACCAATTTTGACACCAACATATTTGGACCTGCTGCATTACACAGATGACCTCCCTGGTCATGCAGGTCTCCATTCTCATCTCGTACAAGGGATATCGTCGCAACCATGTCTCGCTGCTCAGTATCGATCGATCTTCGAGGTGAAGTATCGATCGATGTTGGGTGGGAAATGTCGTTCGACAGAAGGGTAGCTTCAGTCGATGTGGGTGGGCGAGTATCGCTCGATGAAGACGTTGTCTCGGTCGACTGTGGTTGGCGAGTATCGATCGACGCACTATTGTTGTTATCGATCGATAGGGAACGTTTTTCTTTGTGGATCGAACGCTCCAATCTTGTAGGATCTGAGATGAAAGGTAATTCCTCCTTTCTGCTTCTGGTACTGATAGGCATGTATGTACCTGAAAGAAAAGTAAAAAATTTCAGTAAGTAACTATAACAGTAAATAAAACCTAGACTAAACCTATTAATAAAGTCTAATGGCGAATCCTTGCTCCCCGACAACGGCGCCTAATTTGATATCACTCAAATTCTTAACCCTAAGGAGTGAATTACTCTCTAAAATAAGAGGTACAAATGTTGTACTTAGGGATCAAATCCAGTAATCCACAGAGAGCAGGAGCACACAATACACTATAGAAATCAAAGTTAAGCTAGGTGAACAGTTTATAAAACAGTAAATAAAAGCAATGTGAACAAGGTAGTTGTTCGATTGGCTGAGTTTGTAAGCAATAAGGATAAATAGCTAGACCTAGGGATTTATCAATCAAGAGATTCAAAACTACAATTCAAGATGCTAATAGCTTATAGATTCATTCTAGAACTCGATGTTAATAAGTAAGGAATCCATCTATCAATGCAATTACTAATGAGATGTCTAAGTCCTTGTTCCAGCTTTTGCATGCGAACAAGACATGAGTATCGATCGATGCTATGGCCTGAGCGTCGATCGATATTACCTCATACAAGCATTAACGACCTAATAGATTATGTTCAACTAGATTCCTAGACCAATTCTCATGTGCGCCTAAGTATTTAATCCAGCAGGATTCGGGTTCCGTTAATTGACTGCACTTTAGTGAATCTCAATTGTCCTATGATTCTAGGTTCAAGCAATCAGTCACACTTTCATGATATCCTAATTACTCCAGTACCTAGTATTACAAATCACCCTGGTGTTGAGATCCATAGATATTCTGGCAATCCTAATTGATATTCAGTTTAACATTAAGCTCATGAAATCCCTAAACCTAACAAGATGAACTACTTAGACATGATAGAAGAAACACAAATCATAGTCTGAATAATAATAGAATAAAAAATTAAAGATAATTCCAATGGAGTTCCAATCAATCTCTGAAGGAAATTATCTCTCCAACTCTCTAACAAGAATCATGAAGTAAAGAAAAGTGTATAGAAAGCGTAGCCGTCAACAATGGCTTGCAAATAAAATAAATAAGGTTTCTGGTCATCATGGGTAGTCTGGTAACTTTGTGGTATCTTCTTGGCTTCAGTCGGTAATGAAATATACTCGGCCCGCATTCTGGCATTCATATCGATCGATGTGAAGTGTCTCTTATCGATCGACATAGATTTATCTTCTCGACAGCTTCCTCTCGCGAGGCAGACTGACAACGCTTCACTAAAACGGGTATAACTTCTGATCTAACCGTTGGATTGACTTGAGACCGGTTGCATTGGAAAGCTAACTCAAAGCACTATCTTGTGTCAAAATATCAGCGCAATCTACTTATGGGAAGGTCTCCATCCAGATCTAAACATCTGACGTGTCTGCGCAGTTCTGCACTAAAAAGGCTCCAAAGGACACCAAAATCACCATATTTCTCCAGAACGTACCTGAACCTATAAATACTCTAAATAGACTCTATATTGTGGTAAATATACATAAAAACACCAATAGACCATGGCTAAAAATGGGAAAATCCATGGTCGATCATCCATATTCATCCGGACGATCAGGAAAAGACCACATTTACATGTCCCTATGGAACATTCACATATCGAAGGATGCCATTTGGTCTTTGCAATGCCCCCGACACTTTCCAGAGATGCATTATGTCGATTTTTACGGATATGATAGAGAATTTCATGGAACTTTTCATGGACAATTTATCTGTTTATGTATCCAGTTTTAAAAATTGTCTCGATAACCTATGCAAAGTGTTAGCAAGATGCAAAGAGAAAAACCTAGTGTTAAATTGGGAAAAATGTCATTTCATGGTTAATGATGGAACTGTTTTGGATAGAGCCAAAATAGAAGTAATGTCTGGTATACCAGCACCCACGAATATGGAAGATGTGAGAAGTTTTCTAGGACATGCTGGGTTTTATAGGAGATTCATACAAGACTTCAGCAAAATTGCTAGGCCTCTCAAAACTCTCATGTGCAAGGAGGCTAAGTTCGATTTCACCCCCAAATACATGAAATATTTTGAAGAAATAAAGAAAGCCTTAATAACTGCACCTGTCATACAATCCCCTGATTGGACTCTTTCTTTCGAAATTATGTGCGACGCAAGCGATTTCGTTGTAGGCGCTGTTCTCGTCCAAAGGAGAGACAAAACGTTACATACCGTGTACTATTCCAGTCGAACTCTGGATGAATCACAAAGGAATTATGCAACAACAGAAAAAGAACTACTTGATGTAGTCTATGCATTTGAAAATTTATGTCAGTACCTAGTTGGTTTGTGTGTAATCGTTCACACCAACCATTCTGCTATCAAATCTGGGGGAGTTGATAGGTAATCTGGGAGAGTCGATATGTCATGGATTTTATCCATTTTTAACCATGATCTAGATATAGTTTTGAAGTATTTTATATGCAACTGGAGTGTTTTTAGAGTCTTTACAGGTTCTGGTACTTGTGCAAGGAAATTGGAGCTTTTGGACCATTTTAGAGCATTGAAGAATGCTCGCCTGAAGACCCACGTCAGAGACATATTTTACACTTACTATCGATCGATGAGACATCCCTCGCATCGATCGACAATGCTTACACCCGCGAGTCTAGTGGTGATTTTGGGAAATTACAAGTTTTACCCTATAGTCTCCCATTTTGCAAAACAAGTCTGTGGACGAAAGTTTGACTACATATGAGTCTTTATTTTTATTCTGTAAACCCTAAGAAATTTTGGAGACTCTACGTTTGGATACTCTATTGCATCTTGGAGCCGTTTTCTACCCTAGACTAAGAGAGATCTGAGCTGCATAACATAGAAGATCTTGAACTCCCTTGTTTTCATTTTCTATTATTTGTTTTAACTCTTTTTAGTCTGTTAAGAGTATTATTCAGACCTTTATAATTATGCTTGTCATGAATATGTATGAGTAGTTTTATTGGTAGCTTTAGGTTTCACATAAGGGTTGATCTATATATTTCTGATATTAGGTGTTGTTAGGAACACCTTAAATATATTCTTCATCTATTTTTCACTTAGTGCTAAGTTTAGGATTGACCAACCTCAACTTAGATCTTAGGATCAATTGGCACAAGCGACAGTTTTGTCTATTGCCTGAAAATAAACTAGGATGACCTAACAAATTAGATTCGCATGAACGTTATTTTAGTGAGTTAGGGAACCTATCAAACCCGCGCTTAAACCTTTCGGGAAGTGCGAACGATCGATACTCCTACTACCGAGTAATCGATCGACGCTTGCGAAAGGTGTATTAATCGATGTTGATAGCTAACTATCGATCAACACTTTATACGATCAACATGCGACAGCCAAGATCGATAGAACCAGATTTAGATATTTTAAACATGCGACAGCTGATAGATTATGTATAGGTATGAGTTCGAGAATAAACAATAATTAAGAATCTTTAACAACCCTAATAAAGATACTTGTAATACCTGAGAAAATACCTAAGTCTAGAAATCTCCCAAATTGTCATAACTTCAATTCAACCCAATTGAACAACTACCTTGTTCACCCTTTTTATTAACTGTTAAAATCCATTCGTCTAGCTTTATTCTGAAAACTATAAATCTATTGTGTGATCCTAGAGTCTCTGTGGATTCGATCCCTAAGTACTACAATCAAACCTCTTGTTTGAGAGAGTAAAGGTTCGCCCTTAGGGTAATTTGAGTGATATATAAAAAGAACTACATCAATGTATTCTGTATTCCTTCAGACACTATGTATGAGTTGCAACAACTGTGAATGCATGTTGCTCTTACATACAATGTTTTGTGTAAAGAAAATGTTTCCAATGCGAGCTGTGCTTATATAGACAATAAGTGATTTTCTTGCTTATGGTATGTTATCTGGATGTAAAACGCATTGGAGGCTATCATGTCCATATTGCCAAGATAACATACACGCTTTCCAACTAAAACACGGACAAAAACATCTTGGTTTAACTATCACGGGAGATTTCTACCACTCGATCATACATATTGTAGAAGTAAAACATTCTTTACGAAGAACAGGAGAGTGTTTGATAGTCCACCGCAAGAAGTACGTGGCATTATATTGGTCGTACAATCAAGAGATTTTGGTCAGATAAGACACCAGGCGTAGGTGAACATGTACATAATCCAGTTGTCAGTGTTGGAGAACATTATAAGAATAAAAAGAGTATTTTTTGGAATATGCCATATTGAGGGACTCATTTGTTGCGGAACTGTTTAAATGTCATGCATTTTGAGAACAGCTTTTTGACATTCTGATGAACACGATCCTTAATGTCCAAGGTAAGACAAAAGAAAATTTAAAGTCAAGACTGGATTTAGTCGATATTTTTGCTCGTCCCAAACTTCTTTTTGATGAACACAAAAAGAGTCGTATTCGTATATACCGACTTGATGCAGCTGCAAAAGACGAGTTCTTTGATTAGATTACGAACAGCATTAAATTTCTAGACGGTTATGTATCAAATTTACATAAGTTTGTCGATAAAAGCGAAGGAAATTTTATTGGCTTGAAGAGCCATGATTTTCATGTAATGATGCAACGCCTCCTTCCATTTGCCTTTTTCCGGACTATTGTCTCGAAATGTCCATAAATAAATTGCAGGTATTTTATATTTTAACTCATTTTATTATTTTTCATATAAATTTATTATGCTTATATATGTACTCATGGAATGTGTTTTCTCTATCTATTTAGGGATAAATGTATTCCACATTTTAAGCACAAGATCAGTCTGGAGAAAGAATTCACAATTTGGAGGCTAACATACCTATGATCCCTTGCAACCTCGAGAATATATGTTCCACTTTGGTTTTTCATGTAATGGAACATCATCATATTCATCTCGCAAGAGAATTGGAACTTGGTGCATGGGCATGTGCAGTATAGATGAATGTATCTTTTTGAGCGGTATATGTTTCGTCTGAAGAAGAAGGTGAAAAATCTAAGCAAGATGAAAGGATCAATAGTCACACAGAGCATCAGTGAAGAAACTTCAAACTTTGCTGAGCACCACTTTCCAGCAGAAATACAGAAAAAAAAAATCGAAGAGCTACTTGGCATGATAATGGAGGGCATAGGGCTCTCTATTATCTGTACGCCCCAAACATCTTCCCGGATATTGGATGACTTAGTGGAAAATCAAAGGATCGAAGCGTTACTGAGGAGGAATTCACTCAATTGCAAATATATTTGCTCACCAGTTGCAAAGATATTCTTGAATATGAGAGGTAAATAAAGTTTATTTCAATAAGTTGTATGCTAGATCTTGATTTGATTATTACATCATATATATGTACATGATTAATATGGCATAGATGTGGTTCACTTACAGACACGTCACAGAAGAGGATCTTGAACAACAGAAGCAGAAAAATATTGTTGGATGGCTTTTGGAATATGAGAGTGTGTGAAATAAAATTGTTATTTAATTAAATAACAACGTAACTCACATGTACAACAATAATTAACATACTTGTTTTTCATAGGTGAATGAAGATTTGGCGAGAGGTGGGATTTTTGACGATTGGTTACACGATTTTGTGTGTGAACCAAACTATGTGGTCAAGTCATATCAAAATATTGTTCGCGATGATATGCATTCACCATTCAAATAGAAGGCCGTTCACGGACAACTTATGATGATGGTGTTTCGTCTTCATCTTGTGATGTACTGTATTACAGAAACATAAACTTTTAGTGGAAATTGAGTATCTGGATATGGGTTGTTTGCGGTGCATTGTATTCTATTTTGACTAGTATGATAACATTATAGATCATGGGGTCAATTCCTACCCATTTGATGTTACATCGGTGCATTTTCGAATGAGGCTGCGATATTAATATCCTTTGATTCTTGCTCCCCAAGCTGAAGAGGTTTGTCAAGTTATTCATAATGGTTCATCAATATTATTATCAGTTATATAACATATTACATTTATAAGTTTGATACATCTTCTATCACCGGGTAAAGCAAAGGGAGGATCCTTGGATCACTGTAACATCAATCAACCCTAAAGGATGAATACATGGAAGTTATCATGACCCACTGCAACCAAACTCTAGCAGAAGCGTAAGTCCAGCTGAAGATTCCGCAAATGTTGAACTCGTTGTTGATTTCACCAATTGGAGATTATGTTGTACATTGCAAGTCAAAGGTTGAGATTGGAAGTTTTGATGAAGATTCTGATTCTGATTCATGTCCGTCTAATTATTCTTCGGATTCAGAATATATTAATGTATTTAGAAAAATTATAATTCAATGTACGCTTTAGTATTTAGTTGTTTATTTATTAACTATAGGGGTTTCTTTAACTAAAAATTTTGGGATTCAAATGATTTGTTTTAAAATTTCCTTTGTATTTTTAATTATTTAATTAAAAGGAATATTAAAAGAAATCGAAACAATTTCCGTTTCGTCTCTGAGACTTTGGAAACAAGGGAGGTCGTCGCAAAACTCTTCAAAATATATCAACGAAATTGCGACGAAAGAGGCAGAATGGGGATTAGCTTGGGGTTTCAATTTTCTCAGAATTTTGTTTATATATCGAGGAAATTTCGACGAACGTCCCACTTTCATCAAAATTTTGACAAAATTTCCCGATGGAATTTCGAAAAGTTAATGCTTTGAATATGAAATTTTCAATATAAATATAAAATCGGGTACCGAGAAGATCATAGTAACACTTATCATCTAATATGAGTTAGTAATCGTTCAACTGTTTCAACAATTTATAATCCACTACATATATATCAATGGATACATAACCTATGTCTCACATAATCACATATATACTTACACAAACATATTTCATAATCCAGTTAGAACACTTTGAATATGAACTCATATAAACACTTATATATACTTAAACATGCATCTCTTGGCTTTACCTTTTGAAATATTAACTCCTCAATCATCAAATTTATTAAAGTTCATTGTAGGTCAAATTCCTCATGTTTTGAAACCCCGAATCTAGTTCGTCAGAATATTCGACGGAATACCAACGAATAAGACATATTTTACCTCAAAACTTGATGAGTTAACC
>CAKOAT010624043.1:205705-248457 GCA_932364175.1 Eruca vesicaria subsp. sativa
TCTTCTCTCTCTCTCTCTCTCTCTCTCTCTCTCTCTCTCTCTCTCTCTCTCTCTCTCTCTCTCTCTCTCTCTCTCTCTACAAATGAGGTTTATCATCATACTATTCATCTTCTTTGATTTTGATTGTTAGCAGAATCTAAGTTTCTGGAGAATATGTATAGTGACCATTGTACTGCCCTTTTCTATTTTAGTAAGAAACATAGAATATAGAATCAAACATAGATTTTTTCTTTTTCAAAATCTTTTGTTGGGTTCTATTTTATTAGAAAGATATCTGATTAATAATTTGATGATTCATATCATATGTCTTCCTATACCTTATGATTCTTATCTATCATCTTCGGTGAAAATGAATACTTCAAATTGAAATATAATGTTTTATTTTGTTTCGTCAAATATCCCTTATATATTAATTGAAAAGCACTACAACATGTTTTGGTAGCCATGTGTCATCATGAGAATGCTTCTCAAATTTACTAGAGAAAAATGTTGGTCCATATAAACAAAATATATTTTTTATTAAATTAAGCATAAAACTAAGACTCTAATCTCTTAATTCCTCAAATCCCTCCCACAAATTATTTAAGTCTTCTCTTCCCTCTTCTCATTTTATTTATGCTACTTTTTATTGTGAAACTTTGTGGATTTTGGGTTTTGAAGCTTAGACTTTTGTTAGGATGAAATTTTCTTATGAGTAGGCCTCTCTGTTTCAGAATGATCTATGTTTTAGAAAAAAATTTGTTTTTTAAAAAAATCCATATTTTACATTGTTAATGTAAACAATAATGGAAAATTGTAAACATCAAAGATATTAATTGTGTTTACTGAATTTTGATTGGTAAGAAATCATAGAAAATAGCTAAATACAAAAAAAAATATTGCATTTAAAATCAAAATTTTATGTGTTTTCTTAATAAGTGTGAAAACTCAAAAATATGCATTTAAAATCAAAAACAAAATTGTAAGGTTGCGGTTTAGATAGGTTTTGATTGTAATTTTATAATTTTTTATTAAATTTCTTGTTTTGTTGTTAAGATGTTAGTTTAACTTATTTTATATAACGTTTTATAAATGTATAATTATATATAAAACGATATATAAATTATCTTATACAAAAACGTTATATATATATATATATATATATAAATATATATATATATATATAAACTACTTTAAAACTAATATATATCAAAACGTTTTTATTGTATTTTATTTAAACTATCTAAATTTTTCTTAACAATAGAAACGTTTTTCTTATATATATATTAATTTAATAAATTTATTTAAAAGATTTTTATTATTATATTCTTAAAAAAAATTCAAGTTTTTTATTTTAAAAAGGTTTTTTTCTTTCATCATTACTTTGACAATGAATTTTCTTTAGATTAATGATTTTTTTTTACATCAAATGGCTATTCTATTACTCAAACTTGATGTGATCTGGGTAACCAGACCGGAATAAAACAACCATTGTAAGACAATTTTCTATAAAAAGATCGTGGAGACCTAGCTAAAGAATCCGAAATCCCATTTTGGGCCCTTGGAATACGAAATATTTCGAAATCTGGGAAGTAATATCTGCAACATCCCAATAGCCTCCATCTCTGTTGCAAAGCTTGGCCATGCATGCGGTTCATTTATCATTGAAATCAAGTCCTTGTAGTCCATCCCAAAGCGCTGACATGGCGAATGTTGAAGCATACTCTCCATTGCCCACCGCAGCGCTTCTTCTTCCGAATGTAAAGCAGTCTCTCACCGACTTAAATTACGCATGCCTATAAGCTGAACCTTTCCAGAACTATCCTTCCAAACCAAGCTACATCCACTAAACTGATCGCTTGAGGTCCATGAGCCATCAACCATACAAATATTATCGAGGCTTATTGCCTGGTCCACATTATTTATCTCCTCTTGATGGCTTGTAATATCCACCTCATTGTCGTTAAACCAGTTTTGGCATTCACTATCTGCGTGTCATAATAACTCCAATGGATCCCTGTCAATCCCTCTAAACAGTTTATTGTTCCGAGCCTTCCAAATATACCAAATTATCCATGTTAGTATATATGCTTTGAAGTGGGAAGATGTTGGGGTTTGACGGTGTAGACGATAAAGACCATGCTTGCATAGCTGGAGGAACCTCAAATGATTTGTTATAATTTTCATATATCTCTTATATATTAATTAAGAAACATTACAGCATTGTTTTGTAGCTACATGTCACCATGAGGATGAAATTCAGGATTCTTAGGAAAATAGGTTGGTCCATCTTAACTTATATTATACATTTTATTAAAATAATTATCAAATTGATAAATAGGGTACAAAAGAATCTTCTCATACTTTCCTTAAATAAAAACTACGGAATTGATTAATGAATATATGACAATTAATGATTATGAATAATAGATATTTGATAACAATTTTTGTATCTTAGTTATTTTTGTTTAATTTTATATTATTTAGAGGTATTAAAAAAAATCACATTACCATACAATTAAAAATATTTTGTTTCATATTTGTTATGTTTTGAATTTTTAAAATGACTATAAATTACTTAAAACTTTAAATGTCTCACACTAAAGTTTTGTGATCAATGGTTTAACTTTTTTGTTATAACAAGATACAAATGATCATAAATTGTATGAATATGAAGTCTCATTTAGTAGACATTAATATCATATATTAATATAGTTTTTTTTTTTGACAACGAAAGGCTGATCTATTACTCAAGCTTGAGGTGGTCTGGGAATCCAGACCGGAATAGAACAACCAACAAACAAAAGATCACGATAGAAGGATCTGGCAGTCTTAGCTAGGTGATCAGATACAGCATTTTGAGATCTAGGAACATAAGAGATTTTAAATTCTGGGAAACAAATCCTTAACGTCGAAATCCTCTCCAGTTCCGTTGAAAAGCTTGGCCATCCCTGAGGATTTATGAGCATTGCTACCAATTCTTTGCAATCCGTCCCAAAACTCTGACATGGCGAATGTTGAAGCATGTTCTCCATTGCCCACCGCAGCGCTTCCAGCTCCGAATACAAAGCCGACTCCACTCTACTCATATTGCGCATCCCCATCAACTGGCTATTCCCCTTGCTGTCCTTCCAGTCCCAACCACAGCCAGAGAATTGATCCATAGAGGTCCAAGAACCGTCTATCATACATATATCTCGTAGGCTTATGGCCTGACGGTCATTATCCCCGTTCACATGTGTACTCACAGCTTCTTGCTCATTAGCTTGGAACCAGGCAAGACACTCACTCTCATCATATCGAGCCAGTTCCAGAGGGTCTCTATCTATTCCCCTAAATAGCTTATCATTCCGAGCCTTCCAAATGTACCATATTATCCAAGGATAAGGATCCTTGTCTAGATCTGGCCCACAAATAATCTTCTTCCGCCAAAAAAGGTAGTCCATATTCGAATATGTGCTCTCCAAAGGGAATAAAGCTGGGCTGGTGGGTATAGATGCTAGGGCCCATACCTGTAAAGCCGGAGGGCATTGAAAAATTGCATGTGCAATTGTTTCATCCGGTTCTCCGCATCTTGGGCAGAAGTTATCGCATCTTATGTGTCTATGATTCAATGCGCTCGTCACAGCAACCTGCCCTGATATAAACTATATTATATATTAATATAGTTTAAAATTAAAATATATAACATAAAATACATAAATATTTTAATTTCTAAATTTGTATTGAAACCTTAATATTGTAATTTTGAAATTTGCATTGAAAAAAATCAAACATTAGGAATTTTGTGTTTGTTTTATGAGTATAAATTCTCAATAATAAAAAAATATATATATATATATATATATTAAAATATACTATATATCTATGTTCATGTCACTGAAATTTAGATATATACCAAATTAAATAAATAAAATGATTTTCTGATTTATTTTAACAAAAAGAATCGTATATAAACAAGAGGTGTTATTTTGATTTATGTTCTTACTCTAGTTTAATTATTTACATAATACGTAAGTGAGCACAAATAAATAATAATATATAAAAAATATTTTATATATGTTGTTCATTCTACGCAATTGTGCGGGTCTTAACCTAGTTATTATTATTAACTAACCAAAAAATAAAAATAGTTGGTTTGGCGGTGACAGACCGGCGGCAATGAGGCTATGCCATCGCACTGGACGAATTAGAAGTGGTAAGGCAAGCACTTCCCATGCTTTGCGATCCACTCAAGAGCAGAATTCGGTTCTGGTTGTCCCTGCTCCGGTTGTTCCACAAGTGTCGGGTATGATGACTGAACAATTGGTTCAACAATCAGGTCAATAGCATCTACCTCGATTCCATTCTCACCCAGACGAACATACTACATGGTCTATTTTTTTTTTTGAAGGTTCGTAAAGTCTGACAACGGCATCAGTGCCAGCATTACTAGGATGAAGTATACCATTCTAAAAAAAAAGATATCCTACCTATAGAAAGTTCCCGATCCCCGAGCACGACTTCTTGTTTCGTTAATTTGCGGTATTTGTTCAATATATTTTAACTTTTTTGGTTCTAATTATTTTCTACTTTTTGTTCAATATGTTTTTTCCAATTGTGTATTTTTCATTTTTCAGCAAGAATTCAACTAGGATTCTACGCATACAAAAATAGTCCGTTTAGCTTTCAACCAATAAGTCATGAACAATTATGGGAACCAGATATATGAGAGGAAGTAACAGTGGAAGCCGGCAAGAAACCGAATCTATTAACAGGACGGTATGGCTCGAGTTGCAGGAGTATTGGTCCAAAAATGAGACTAAAGACAAGTCAGTCACCATCTTCGGGAACTGCAACAGCCACCCAAACCGGAAAGGTCATTATGTCCATAAATTGGGTGCCTGCAGTATATCTTCTCTCTAAGATAAACTTGTAAGTTATATGTTTAATTTATTTAAATTTGTTTTTATTTATTAATTAATTATTTTTTAAGTTGAAGCAAATGAAGGTAATGTTGTTGATTATATTGATATAATGAAGGGGATGTACACCAACGAGAAAATTAGCGAAATTCAAGACCCTTTGATGATAGATGTCATAGACTTTGTGGAAACCCAGATAGAAGAAGTTAGGACTTCTCAAATCATCTCTGATGATGATTTTACGACTTCCACAAAATTTTCCTGTGTTCGTTTAAATGAAAGGGTGGAAAAGTAATTTTAAGGTTTTAATTTATTTAATATGTTAATTTCATTAGTATCTTTAAGTTTTTAATTTTCTTTTCAGTTTGTTCCAAGGAAGAAATTCGTTTGGTCAGCTCAGGTCGGATCGTCGAGCCTCATATTGTCCTTCTTCTTCACAACCATTGTATGTCGATCCGCTGATTATGTAAGAGTTAAAGAACAAGGATGACTGTATTGAAGGTTTGGAGACACAAAAAGCTACGATTCCTGTTGAAATGCCGGAACAAAGAGTGGTTGTGGAAGCAACTCAGAAGATGAACGATGGGTTGTTAGATAAAATGAAGCGTTTAGTTAGTTCCTTTATTTAATTTTTAAAATTATATCAAATGTTATTTTTTATTTTGTAAAACCTTATTTCTGTTCTGTATATAATATCTGTTTTTGATTTTTTAAATTTTTTATTCATTTATTAATACAAAACTGGTCATAAAAAAATAACTTAATTATTTAAATAAATTTTGAACACTCCGACGAAATGTGAATCGCAATATCCTGACAAATATATCCACAAAATTTCCGATGAATCCTCTCCGTCGGAATATGCTAGTGAAACAAATCTTTAGAAATCTCCAACGACATTTGTGTTGGTGGAAGTATATTCCGATGAACTGGTAGTTGTCGGAATATTTTGACGATATTCTGATGACATTTTTTTATGGAAATTTCATCGGAATTTTTCTATCAAAATTTGTCTGCTTTCTTGTAGTGCATGTTCAATCAAATATTAAGCAATTTCCTTACTTTTGATGTACGAATTGTAACTTTTTATTTAATTTGACATTCTTAGCCTTATGTTTGAAAACCAAATCACTTATTTCCCTGTTAGTGTTTTTACATGTGTTTCTTTTTCAATATACATACTAGGATTAGACCCGCGCCTTGCGCGGTATGAGATGATTAAATTTATTGTATTTTTGAAGATAAGAAGACAGTATATCTGTTTTTTTGTATATTAGTTTGTTTTGGATTGGTTGTTTAGGGTTTTAATATCGTCCAATTATATATCTATATTTTAAATATTGTTTTTTTGGTTAAATTGCGATTTTAATTATATGGTGATAACACAATGACTAAAATTAATTATTTAGTGCCATCTTATATCAAATCAAATTTATTTTAAAGTATAAATAAATAATTCATTAAACAATATTTCATTAAATATTTTTAGCCAAATAAAATACACTTATTTACTCTTCTCTACTATTTAATTTCGTAATACCTCCATTATCTAATTTTTAAACTATTATTTTATAGCATTTTTCTTAATTTCGGCATCCATTTATAATGCAATAGTAAAGACTTTTTTAAAATATAGTAATTTATTTCAAATGAATGTGAATTTATAATTCAATCAAAATATTTTATATATCTAGTGCCTCTGTTTTATATAAGTACTCCAAGTATTTTAAACAAACTACTCAAATACTGCTAAAACTCCTCCTCACTATGGTAAGTCTCTAGGTTAAGGAAGATAGAGAAATCTTATATAAATAAAATAAACTCAATTCCATTATAATAAAGATGCATAATCTCATTCTTCCAAAAACAAAGAATGGTCTAAATATAAATATGTATTATATAAAAAAAACTTCAATCAATAATTTCAATATATGAGGAAGAACAAAGTTTTTTGTGTATATACTACACAGCTTTATAGAACCAACTAAGTATAATGTGCTTACTGCGATTTGAAGAACTGAATCTCTGGGATGTCAGTATCAAACAGAATTTCAGAAACACCTTCCATGTTTTTAACATAAGTGAGACCACCTATAAAGTAATATCAACAATAAGTATAGAAACCAGACATTTCTGAATAGCAAAGAGTCAAAATAAATATAGATTACCTGCTCCCCATTCAATTCACCATAACCTTAAAACACATACTACAACATCTGCAGTATTAGAATGCCAGAAATCATTTAAAATACGGGCTAGAGCTCCATGAGCAACACACCTCACTTGAGTGTACCTGTTACATATGTATTATATATCAGTCGATATAAATTGTACAAACATGGTCGTACTAAGAATAAACAATTGTAATATATGAAAAGTTCAAACCCGAGATAGATTAAGGAGAACTCCAACGAATATAGAATAGTACTGTAAACGTTAGCAGGTTGATATGTCTTATTAACTTGTCACCGAATTTTCCTCAACGTGTTCATCAACTTTATACACCGATGTTCCTGGGCGTTTAGCAGGAGTCAACTTAATGGCTTCACCTTCTTGGGAAGACTCTCCAGACAATATTAGGGAGCTCTGCAATACATTTAAAACTTAAAACTATACAAAACAATCGGAAAACTTAATTTCTATATGTAACATGTATATGAACCTATAGAGTATTTATCACTTTACCTCCGGTGCATCTGAAAAAAAAACAGATTTTTCAATAGCCAAAGTACCCAAAGCTCGATACAAAATAAAACAAAACCGCTCTTATCTATTGTACTAAGAGTAATAAAATTAACCAACTCGAAAATAAACTATATTACAACACCTTTGGTTGATTTGACTCCTCGAATTCGTTTATCAAATCAGTGTTAGTGGCGATCTTCAAGACTTTGTAAGTTCCATTCTTGTAGAGAAATTTTTCTTTCTCAATGCCAATCTTGAAAAGATATGTCTTACCAACCAAATCTTTCAATGCCAAAGGAATATCATCCGGGTCTTGCATCTGTAAATACAACATGCGAACAAATTAAATACATAATATAAGTTATACTAGTCAATACAATATAGCCCTCCATACCTCAGCAACATTACTACCGGTCAACTCACTGCAAGGACGGTGAAGTAACTGGATTGCAATATTATTGAATAGTAGAAATTTCGTGTTCCCGGTATTGTCTAGCACCACCAGATGCAACCTGTATCTAAAATATTGATAAAAATATTTTATTTAACAATTGCATAACTTCCTTAGAATGTTAAATATTTTAACATTGTAAATAATAAATACATTGGCATCAACTTTGGGCTCTTCACCTTGCATTTGACGCAATAGTAATGGGATCCCATTTCATCATCATCTTCCTGGTCATCGATGGTATCATTAGGCACATTCAAAACCTTCTTCGAACAGACTTTGCAACTCAAGTAATACCAGCCCATATCAGATTCAATTGCAGCTATTGTGCACATGACAATACACTACTCAGCCTATATTAATGGAAATGACATTACCCTTAAGTATACTCTTACACATTCTATGCGTGAGTTAATAAAATTATATTAAACCAGATTTCAAAAGTAGCTACGAACCTGATTGGATTCAAGCAACTGAGATATGATCTTCCTAGGAGTGTTGACCAGAAAGTCATTTTTATCCCCAAGCCCATTACTCAAAGCAAGTGGCTTAGCTTGAACAATTGCCAATGCAAGTTCATCCTTCGGCAATCTGTAGAGGTCAAAACAAAATTATAGAACATTAAGACATTGATAATGAAAGATAATTAAAAATAAATCCGAACTATAAAAAGTGAGTAAACTTACAATGACGCAAAGGCATCCACTTCAGCCATAAGTGGATTCAGTTCAACTTCTGAAACGTTATACGCATTAGAAACACTATGCTCGTCTGCAGTTGAAAAAATGGAATGGTAAGGGATCAGCGAAGACGATTAAAATGTAAGATTCAATACTGAAACAAATGAATAATAGGAATGAGCTAAAATACCTTTCCAAAATTTAATTTTCCCAAACCTCACCACTCAAATGATTGAAATGTCACCACGTTCTTCAATGCCATCACTTATATCAGTTGCAAAGTGACCCCACAACACTAGAGGCAGACGTTCATCCCTAAAATCATTTACAAACATGTATATCCTAGATCATTGTCATCACGTCTGCTATCATGAATAATCAGACAATATAAAAAGAGCCATACGTTTCATTACGAAGCTCCACCGTCAGTTTATGAGTTTCTTTACAATTAGCTGATACAACTTCAATAGGAGTCACCTCAACAATCTGACCTATGACATCTGAGACAAAAATATATGAGTTATATCATTGACTATACATTCGTATATTAAATGAAAGCACCAAAATTATGTAACTTACCAACCAAATAGTCCGTACTGAATGTACCATCAAGAATGTCCATGTAGTTAACTGGTTCAAAACCAGTTAGAGCATTGGGAAAATCATCATAATTCCTCACGCGTGTTGTCGACAAAAAACCAATTATGTATGGATGTATGGTTGTTCAGTACGATCCACAAGAAGGGTTCAGTGAAAAGTTGATGAGAATCTTTGAACTTCCTTGTGAAAAGAATGAATTGAACTGATTAACCATATCTTTTTCACAGTAGCATTAATCTTAACACCCTACAAAAAACAACAATTATAGTCAAAAATTAGATAGGTTCATTAAACATACTAAATATTACTAACGTGAAGAGTAAAGGATGCTTACGTTCTCATCGATTAGAACCATCTCAATTGTTTCTCCACCGGCTGCAGAATACTGCTTCCACAAATGAATGATCTTCACCCTAATCTTCAACATAGACTTAAACGGTTTTAAATCTGACACCGCAGTAATCGCAGCCATTAGAGAAAGATGAGTGAAGAATGTCTGGGTTTTCGTTTAGGTTATGAGTCCTAATGATGCAAACAAACGTTTATTATATAGGGGATAATAAACCTAATGGACTTCGACCACAAGATAATTAAATGTAAATATCTTTGCCTTGGTCAGTAATTTACTTCGACCACAAGAATGTCAATATTGCCATAAACCAAACTTTTTAAATAAATGAAAATATACTATCATGATTAATAAACCTTGCCAAACACTCAAATACTGCGAAACGTCCAAGAAAACATTAACCGTTTCAATTCAATATCAGAGTAGTCGAAACCAACAGTTCTATCCGAGTAGTCGATTCAATATCAGAGTAGTCGAAACCAAATGGTTTAAAGAAAAAAAAAAAAAGAGTTCTCGGTTTAAACAAACTACGTCAAATACATATTGGGAAGTTCATGCTTTGTACAATAAACTTGCATTATATATATTTCCAGTAAAGATACGTCTTTCAATTCAATATCAGAGTAGTGGAAACCAACGGTTCTATCCGAGTAGTAGATTCAATATCAGAGTAGTCAAAACCAAATGGTTTAACCAAATATAAAAAAAGGAGTTCTCGGTTTAAACAAACTACGTCAAATACATATTGGGAAGTTCATGCTTTGTACAAGAAACTTGCATTATATATATTTCCAGTAAAGATACGTCAAATAGGTTTCTTTGTGAATACGAAGATCGTTAGTGACCATGCTTTCTCGTAAATATGAATATCGTTAGGGACCATGTACAATCATGCTCGTGAATATGATAATAAGTAGTAGTATATAACTTCAATCTTACAGACAACTCTCCTTGACACTCCTAGTTAAACACGTAATAATCCACATTTGGTAGTAACATAGTCCTTCACTTTTGCTTTGTCGTTTCCGAAAATGTTGTATATCAGCTGTTTATACGGTATAATATCTTACATGGTTTAGTACTGCATTGTTTGGGACATATGTGTTCGCTACTAATTCACATTCCCGAAACTTATGGAAGAACGACGGGATTATACTAAACTGTCCAAAAAGATAAGATCCTTTTGCAAAATAATGTGAACATATATGTGAAACCAGTAATAATATACTTCTCAGACTGGCGGCTCCTGAGATCAAAGTCTTACCTGAGATTTTGTTCTTCTTCTGATCTACGTCCTTTGACGTCTCTGATCACCTTCTTAACCCTCGACAGCTTCATCTGGTTCTCAGCTCCATACGTTCATCTGTTTGTGTTTCAATCTCCAGTCCATACGTCCATCGCAGATGAATGACGATCTGAAGGGAGTAGAGTTTGAAGCCCGTGTACCTGTTTGGATTACTCGTTAGTGATCAGACGGATACTGTTATTCGCCAGTGTGATCTTTTGTCATCTGGTTTCGCCACAGACGGTACCGTGACGCCAAAGTCTCCTATGTGTCGTCTCCTTAACAAGGGAGCTGTGTTTTTATCTGTGTTATGGGATCTATGCGTCGTAATACTTCTGTTCATATGGCAGAGGATAAGGGTAAAGGCATACTCTACGACGATGATGATGCTCCGATCAGATTAACGGATCAAGACGATTCCTTTGCAATAAAGGAGCATCGAATGTCCTTGATCGGGAAGGTGCTAAACCCTAAAAAACAAAATGTAGTTAAGGTGATCCAGACGATGCCGGGTCAATGGGGTATGCAAGATCGGATCACAGCCAACAACTTGGGGAATGGCAAGTTCCTTTTGAATTTCACTTCAGAGGATGACCTTAATTATGTCTTGCGCCAAGGGCCCTTTCACTACAATTTTTGGATGTTTGTGCTAGTGCGTTGGGAACCCATTGTTCACGGCGACTATCCTTGGATCATCCCCTTTTGTGTCTCCATAGTTGGACTGCCATTACATCTGTGGACTGATAAGAACTTAAGGCTCATAGGAGATAGAATCGGCAAGGTCAATACCATGGATCTTACGGAAGGTAGTATGTTTATTCACATTGATACCAGGAGACCTTTGAAGTTCAAAAGACAGGTTCAGTCTCCGGAGGGGGATGAGGTTTCAGTTGAAATCCAATATGACAAATTGTTTAAACACTGCCGAACATGTGGCTTTATGACACATGAAAAAGGCCATTGCCTTCTGGAATCTACTAGTAACTCACAAGATGGGAGAGGAGATGTCTTCTCGCGAGTACATGCTCCACCACAATCGAGCAACCTGCAGGCTCTGAGCACCCGGAACAACACAGCGTTGATGTCTCGACAGCATACGTGGAGCAATGGAGAGACGGGGCACCACCGTACTGGTTCTTTCTCGAGCAACAGAAACAGAGTGGAGGAGGTAAGTCGCCAAGAGGGCAGAGAGGCTACAAACAGCTATAAGCTGTCTAAAGATAGGATCATCAGAGGGAGGAGAAGTAGGCCTGAGGAACATCGCTTTGAAAGAGGACCTTATGCACGTAGACCAGACAATCTTTGGAGGGAGAAGAGAGGGACACAAGACAAACAGAGATCACGTCCACTTACTCCACCTAATCCTCATGAGTTTGTTCCTTATGAACAACATGTTGTGCGTGATGTTTCGAGTGCGCCTCGATCACATAAGGAGAGAACGACTTCAAGTGATCAACCAACGAGACGCCTAGCGAGTGCCATTGTCTCGCCCACAAAGTCCATGCAAGTTCTGGATAGCAATGTAACTGTACGTGCTAAGGGAGCTACGCGAGCTCTAATGTTCTCCCTATAATCTCTTCAAGTTGACACCAACACCTTGGAAAACGACCAGATGATTGATGCTCTTAATGATATGGATTCTCTGGCTCAACCAACAAAAGAGATGGTGGTAAGTGATGAACAAGGTGATGATTTTTTAGGGGAGGAACTTATGGATTTACAAGAGGAAGAGAATTGTGCTAAGGAACAAAGAGCATCCGCTAAATCAAGAACTAAGGAACAAAGAAGTGAGGTCAAACCTTCACGGGATAGGACTCGTTTGAATGCTCCGTTGGGTATACAAACAAAGAAATCTGAGTTTCTTCGTCGCGGTTCACCAAGGGCTCGAGTCGCAATGTCTCCTGGTCCAAGAGAAGGTGAGAAGAAAGCTGAAAAGAATACCATCCATGGACATGGAGGAAGGAGCAGAAGACATGGCGCAATTAACAAGGATGGTTTGATGGGTTCCAAAAACCCATCAAAGGAGTATCCATGAGGACAATCAGTTGGAACTGTCGAGGGATTGGAAACGACCTCACAGTTCGACGCCTTATGGAGATGTGTAAGAAGCATCGCCCATGACTTGTGTTTATTTCTGAGACGAAGAATAGGAGGCTGCTGTTGCAAGACATTCAGGCCGACTTAGGATTTGATCGCTTGTTTACCGTTGAGCCACTTGGACTCAGCGGAGGTTTAGCTTTGCTTTTTATGGATGATTTTCAAGTTGAGATTTTATTTTCAAATAACAAAATGATTGACATTGAGGCAGTCATTGATGGAATAAAAGTTTATATGACGTTCGTTTATGGTGATCATGCATTAGAACGTAGGGAGTTAGTTTGGGAACGTCTTACGCGATTCTCAACAACTAGAAATGGACCATGGTTCATGATTGGTGACTTTAATGAGATTACATGCCATGAAGAGAAAGCAGGAGGCCGAGAACAATCAGATAGCTCATTTTTGCCTTTCAGGCAGATGCTGACTGATTGTGGAATGTTGGATTTCCCCTATACAGGGAACATGCTATCATGGGCTGGAAAACGCGTAGGGAGAGTCACGGTTAGATTCCGCCTAGAAAGAGCTGTTGGTAATGAGGACTGGCACGATAAATTCCCTCACTCGAAGGTCCAATATTTACGGATGTGGGGATCGGATCATCGTTCGATCTTAGCTGATATCCTTAAAAAAGGCCACAAAGATCGAAAAATTTTAAATTTGATAAGCGATGGTTGGACAATGAGGAACTTAGGCAAGTAATTCTGGAGGGATGGAAATCACCGGACCTTCCACCAGAAGCTAGTATTATGGAGCATATTGCAAGTTGTAGGCGTGCCTTGAGTGATTGGAAGCGCCAACATAATCTCAACTCTGAAAGAAGTGTGGAAGAGTTAAAGGAAAAAGTAGATCAGTTATCTTCTAAAGATGATGCAACTACTGAGGAGATTGCAGCGGCTTTAAAGGAATTATCTGATGCTCTTTAGGCAGAAGAGATGTTCTGGAAGCAGAAATGTAGGGTTTTTTGGCTACGAGAAGGAGACAGAAATACCAAATTCTTCCATGCTCTCACGAAGCAAAGAAGGCCAAGGAACAGAATTACACAGCTTTTGGATGAGAATGGGAATATGGTACAGGATGAGAGGGGACTTGTAGCCATTGCTACAAAATATTTTAGACATATTTTCCAATCATCAAATCCCGAGGAAATAGAGGAAGCATTATTTGAAGTCTCTACAACCATTTCACCAGCAGACAATGCAAATCTCACAGCACCGGTTACTGAGTGGGAGGTCAAGGTGGTGCTTGTTGCGATGTATCCAGAGAAAGCTCCGGGGCCAGATGGGATGACTGCGCTTTTTTACCAGAAATTTTGGGATATCGTAAAGGATGACTTAACTCTTATGGTTAATCAATTCCTCTTTGAAGGTACGATACCCGCTGGTTTAAATGAGACCAACATATGCCTCATTCTGAAAGTTGATAAGCCGAATCATATGAGTCAGCTACGCTCTATCAGCTTATGCAACGTTGGCTATAAGATAATCTCTAAGGTCTTATGCCAGAGGTTAAAAAAAGTTTTACCAGATAGAATCTCCGAAACCCAATCAGCCTTTGTTGCGGGAAGGCAGATTTCTGATAACATTATGATTGCTCAGGAGATGTTCTATGCTCTAAGAACCAAACCCAATGGACGAAATAAGAGGATGGCCATCAAAACGGACATGAGCAAGGCGTATGATAGAATGAAGTGGTCCTTCATTGAGGCCACCATGAGGAAGATGGGTTTTTCAGAAATATGGATAACCTGGATAACACGCTGCATAACAACAGTGACGTACAAGGTCCTTATGAACGGTCAGTCAGGAGGAAATATTGTTCCAGAGAGAGGTCTAAGACAGGGGGATTCTCTGTCCCCTTTCATTTTATTCCATGCACGGAAGCGCTTGTTAGCCTTCTAAATCCACAGAGAATCAAGGGAAAATAACGGGGATGCGCATCACACGTGCTTGTCCTTCGGTATCTCACCTTCTCGTTGCTGATGATAGCATGTTCTTTTGTAAGGCGGAGCCCCGTGAATGTGAAGAAGTAATGAAAGTGGTCAGGAAATATGGACAAGCCTCTGGTCAATGTATTAACTTTGAAAAATCTTCCTTACTCTTTGGTAAGAGGATTGGACAAGATGTTAGACAGGAAATTAAAGATACCCTTGGGATTCAGAATGAAGGGGCATGGGAACATATTTAGGAATTCCGGAGGACATCAGTGGGTCTAAATGCAAGCTCTTTGCTTTTTTAAAGGATAAGTTAAGAAATAGAGTTAATGGATGGACAAGAAGGTGGCTGTCAAAAGGAGGTAAGGAGGTTATGATCAAGTCGATCCTACTAGCGCTGCCCACATATGTCATGTCCTGCTTTCTTTTTCCCTTGGAGATATGCGATGCCTTAGCTAGTGCCATTGCACAGTTTTGGTGGAGCTCAAACCCCCCAAAAAGAGGAATACACTGTCAACATGGGACATGTTATGTCTGTCTAAAGAGGAAGGTGCGATTGGATTCAGGATGCTCCATGAATTTAACTTGGCATTGTTAGAAAAGCAGTTGTGGAGGTTGGTACAATACCCAGATTCTCTGGTTGCTCGTGTTATGAGAGGCCGGTATTATCAATTAAGCTCGCCGTTGCGTCAGCTTACTGTTAGCAGCCCATCATATGTGTGGACAAGTCTATCGGCGGCACGAGAATTACTATTATTGGGAGTTAGACAAAAGATTCATTCGGGTTATGAGGTGAAAGTCTGGGAGGATCCTTGGATTTCTTCTATACCAGCGAGACCAGCGTCCCCATCTGCACCGGTTTTACATTCAAATATGAGAGTAAGCGACCTCATTAATCAAGAAACTAAGACTTGGGATGTGTCAAGGATGGAAAACTATGTAAACTCTAATGATATACCTCTCATAAAGAGTATGTCAATTAGTTCTACACATCGTAGGGACACGTACTGTTGGAGCTACACGAGGAATGGACAATATACAGTTAAATCTGGATATTGGGTGGCACAGAACATTCTAAAATAGAAAGAGGTGTCTCTAGCTAGTGAACCTAGTATCACTAAACTACAAGCACAAGCTTGGAAGGTGAGGGCTCCCCAAAAGATGTGCCATCTTATGTGGCAACTAATAACAGGCCATGTGGCTGTCACAAGTGCTTTAAGCTATAGACACATAAGGTGTGATAATTACTGTCCACGCTGTGGAGAACCTGATGAATCAATCACACATGCCATTTTCCTGTACCCACCTGCAAAGCAAGTTTGGGCCTTATCGTCGATGCCTACTAGTCCTACTTTGTTCCCACTTCAGAGCACATATGCAAACATGGACTATCTCTTTTGGAGGAAGGACGCCATAGCAGTTCCGGAGTTAGATAGGGATCCTTATCCTTGGCTTATATGGTATATTTGGAAGGCTCAGAATGACAAATTGTTCAAAGGAATTGATAGAGATCCATTAGAGTTAGCCCGATATGCAGAGAGTGAATGTCAAGCATGGTTTCAAGCCAATGAACATACTTCTTTGTCCTCTCAAGGGAACGTGGATGTTGATAGCCAGGTCATAAGTCTGGGGGACATTTGTATGGTGGATGGTTCTTGGACCTCTACAGCTCAGTTCTGTGGATGTGGATGGGTATGGAATGACAATTTGGGGAATAGTCAGTTGATGGGAATTCGTAATTTTGATCGCGTGGAGTCTGTTTTGCACTCTGAGCTAGAAGCACTGCAGTTGGCAATGGAGAACATGATTCAACATTCGCCATGTTAGAGCTTTGGGACGAACTGCAAGAAGTTGATTTCGATGCTTAGGAATCCAAAGGATTGGCCAAGCTTCTCAACGGAATTGGAAAAGTTAACGACGCTGCGGATTTGCTTTCAAGATTTTAAGATCTTCTATGTTCCTAGGACACAGAATGGCTTCTCTGATTCACTAGCTAAGACTGCTCGTTCCTTTTATCGTGAATTGATGTATGTTGGTTGTTCTATTCCGGTCTGGATTCCTAGACTACCTCAAGTTTGAGTAACCGTTTGATGTCAAATAAAAAAAATAATAATATACTTCCCAAATATGACAAATTTTGTTAATTAAAAGGCATAAATGTACCAAACGAATTTTAAGAAATCACATACTGTAATTATTTGTATTTAATGTATCCTCCATATATCAAACCAACACATAAGTAAGCTCCTTTAAACAAAACTGGTGGTATATTATGCTTGTAGATAATACAATTATTACATTAATATTGAAAATATACGTTTCAATTGGTGACAACTTATCATATATAAAGATTGTTAAAAGGTGAAGTCTTGGGTACGAAGAACATCAAACGTATCAATAACTTATCTTGGGGAATTAATTCAGAGGCAAAGAGTTACCGTCGATGTTCTACAGAACCAGCCTGAGTCTGTGAGACGGAATGTCACAATATCATTCATTTCGAGATCGTTCAAAGGTGGTGGTTTACCGTTTAATCGAATCTAATAGATCGATGACAATCTTAAAGGTCAACCGTACCAAATGTAAATGCTTAATTTATATTTTTGACATATCGAATGACCTTTTGTATGTTTCATAAGGAATAGAGATATATTGACATATGACATCATCTGATTAGTTGTGAGCTTCTCGTCAAAATTTTATTTTATATTTCTTGAGAGCTATACATTTTAAATTGTACATAAACCGGTACGCAATTAGTATTATAAATATAGTACGTTTTTTTCTGCATTATGTGCACCAATATATTTAAATTTAAATTATATTTAAAATAAATTTTGTTGATATTTTATATTTATTATTTGTATCAATATTTTAATATAAATTTTATTCTAGTTAAACATAAAATTAAGATAAAACAAATTTTTTTTAATTATATTTAAGAATTGTATGTATATATTTAAAATTAAAATCTTAGATAAATTTTCATTTATTTCTTTGGTTAAGATATACTAAATCAACTTGTATAAAATTAGAAAATGATATAAAATTGTATAATTATCAAAAATAAAACTAAACAGAATTTCTAAAATTTGTAACTGCCAAAAGAAAATAAATGGTACTGATAAAATTTTTATAATTTATGAAAAAATTGTAGTATTATAAAAATAGACTAAATCATATTTTAAAATTGTAAAATATTTTATATTAATTAAGGATATATTTAAATATATTTATTTTAATGATGATTTATGAATTATTACCATATTTTAAAAAGTTACCAAAAATAAAAATGAACAATAAATATAATTTTCCATTTCACGTTTTGCCTTAAACCTGTCACCTTTTTTACTATGTCACGAGGTTAAGATCCGCACCTTGTGCTGGATGAGAATTGTATATACGTATTATTTTATATATTATATATATATTAAATAATTCAAAATTAGTAAATATTATGTATATAATTAAGTTAGCGTGCTTACATAAATAAAAAGTCACACTTGTTTATTTAGAGTCACTTTATATAAGTAAATTTAGAAAATGAATTAACATAGATATATATAGTATATTTTAAATTTGTATATCTATTAAATGAAGTTACATATTTATATGGTTTATGATCATTTGTATATTTTATAACTAAATTTTTAAACCACTGATAACATTTTTTTAAAAAAGCATTGATAACATAATCTTTAATATGAGAGGTTTTATATTTACAATAATTCATAATCATTTAAAAAAATCAATTCAAAATTTGAAATTAAAGTATTAAGTTCTCAACACTTGTTCAATGCAATTTTGAAATTAAAAACTTTATATATTTTTTGATGGTATATAGTTTAATTTAAACATCATTAGAATTACTAGGGACTCTCCCGGGCTACGCCCGGGTTTCTTTCTATAATCTTAGAATTCATAAATTAAAATTTGTATTTGTAAATGTATATTAAAATCTATCATAAATTACAAAATAATCGAAAAATCTAAATTTATTTATGCATTCAAATTTTTCAATGAATTATATTCAAAATAGTTTAAACTCACAATTATTTGTGTTTGTTTTTACATTGGAAATTGTATATAGTATGGTCAGAAAAATGGACTGCCAGTTATTTAACTTTAGTAATGTTCAGAAATCTATTTTATTTTGATTATTTTTATGTAAAATAATTAATAAATTTACAAATTATTTATCCATTGTTATGGGTTTTGAATTATTGAGTTTACGTTTATAGGTCTTCAGTCCTCAAAAGGAAGTTTAAACCAACATACAGTATAAAATCTATAAATAAATAAATTTTACCGATTCCAATTTGAATCGATTCAATATTTCACAAAATAAATAAAATAATAAGATAATATTTTCTTTTATATATATATGATCCCATTAAAATTATAAATTAATAATTAATATTTATATTTCATATATGTAAGAAGCTATTCTTATATTATTTTTTTATATTCACAATGGAACTATCTTTATTTTTTATAACACTTAATATATTTTGATGAGATTTAGCAAAATTATATCTAAAACCAACTTTAATTTCTATGAAATATATATTATATAAACCATATAATATAATAAAGTTAATATAAATGTCGATTTTTTTAAAAAAAAAAATAACGATTAACTTCTATACCCTAAAATCAAATATTTTTAAACATTAAATAAATATATCTTAAAATAAGAAATCTAAATAAGGAAAATATTTTAAATTAGCATCTCTATAAATTAATAAAATTTCAAAATCCCAATATTATTAATTTGTAGAGGTTCTATTGTATTAAGTGTTAATATTTTTGATGAGATTAGTAATATGATATCAAAAACCACATTTAATTTATATTCAATATATATTATATAAACCATATAATATAATATTGTTAATATAAATGTCAAATTTCAAAAAAAAAAAAAAAAAAAATTCTATACGCTAACAAATATTTTCAAATGTTAGAATAAATATATCTGAAAATAAGAAATCTAAATAAGAATTTTTTTGTAAATTAATATGTCTATAAATTAATAAAATTTCAAAGTCTCAATATTATTAATTTATATAGGTTCTATTGTATTAAGTGTCTTCTGACTTACTTAATTTCAATTGAGAAATTAAGTTCATTGGTCTAACTAAGTTTACTCCTAGGCAAACTTGGTTTAATATATATATTGAAAATATTTTTCATAACTGTACAAGAAACAAAAAACCCTAGAAAATTGTTAAATGGCGTTGATGAAATCTCAGCAGACACATGGTAAAATAAAATTAGTTAACATGATTTCTGATTAAATGACCCATGATTTAAATCTGTTATTTTTATGTCAAATGATCAAGGATATGTATCATACGTTAAGTCAAAATATGAACAAAAGTACAAAGAGTATTGTGCTCAAAACCGGAACATATATCATAAGAACACAAAAAAATGAAAATAGTACATAAAAAATCCAAACCAAAGAAAAGATCGGGCTTCTCTCGACAACCTGACTTTTTTCTTTCAGAAATAAGCTGATCTTCTTTGTCGAAAAATAGGCCTCGGTTTAACGTGTCAGTTGGGGGTTTTGTTAGATGGAAACAAATAATTCAGAAAAAAACAAATCAATTACATGATATGAGATCCGATCCAGTGGCAGATCTAGACATGTTTTTCCTTGGGGGAAAACTACTAAAAATAACAAAAAACAGTTTTGAGTTGGGGGCATTTATTATGATTTTCCATTAAACTGCAAACAGTTTATCACATTAATCTGACTTATTCAAGAAAAAAACAAAAAAAAAAAAACAATAGGGGGCACAATGACCCCATACGCATACATATACGTCTGCTCCTGATCTGATCCCAATAAGATAATTGTAGGTTTTATGTAATCCTACTAAGAATCTATTAATAAAATTGCTGACATTTATTTATTTTCTACGTTTCTATTAAATATTTTCTCCTTTTCATTTTAAGTGTCATTTATAGAAATATTTCCGTTACAGAATAAGTATTATTTTAGATTTAAATACAATTTTTATCATTAATTTATTTCTTTTACCTCAAAATAATTAAAAGAAAAATAAAATCAGTAGAATTCTAAATGTTAAATAAGAGTAAAAATCAACATTTACCAATTTTCTTAATTAGCGTGAATTTAGAACGCCAATTAAAATGAAATGAAAAATATATGTTAGAGTTTTATTTAATTTTTTATTAATCTGTTTTAATTAGAAATGATATGCGATATTTAAAAATAATTGATTAAAATGTGTAAATTGAAATCATTTATCTATTGAAGCTCTTAAAGTTCTTGTTAAATATTTTTCTCGTTATAGTTTAATTAAAGATACTTCTTTTTACAAAATATTTTAAATTAAATATATATATTCGATAATGTTTATAAAATATTTATTTTGAAATCTTTCAGATATTATATATATGATTCAGTTCATACTAACAGCTAATGAACTACTATTTATATTTTGTTTCATAATTTGATGTATACTTTTATATATTTGAATAATTTATACAGTTAATTTATGTATCAAAATATTAACTTCTGTTTTGTATTTAACAGGAATTCATTATGATTATTACATATTTTCTCCGTTTTAGTGTATAAATAGATTTGAAGATTAAAATTAAAATTTTAAATTAACAATTTATATTTAAAATTTAAATTAAAATTTGAAATATAATTTATTATTATTTATTCTTTCTCGTTAAATAAGTGCTATATATATATTGCAGGTTTACAAAAGGATATATATATATATATATATATATATAATCACTTTGGACGATGTATTAATCACAGAAAATGCTAACTACGAAAACATACTAATTAGAGTTATAATCACATGTGTCTGTTCTCTGAAAATCTAAAGATGTTCTCCAATTGCAAACTCCGTCAAATTGTCAACATTATCGCTCATAAATTCTTAAAATCGATTGCTCCATCGGTTCCATTGTTGATCATTGCAGGAAAATCGTTTTGTTGTTGGAAAAATGACTGATTAGTCCAACGGCAGAAGCACATAGTGTCAAGTTACATTAATATTTACTCATGTCACTGTAAAAAATCGTTTACAGTCAAAAAGTTATACACATAGCAATTCAATAAGAATACACTGACCGACTTTGAAAATAAACAGTGATAAGACCTAATAGCTCACCACATTAGCCCTAGCAGGAAATAGTCATCCAATGATCACCCGCATCCAATCCCTGGTCTTGAGGTTCAGAGCCAATGGCAGTGGGATAAAACAGTGGTTGGGCACCCTGTACAACTATAGCTCGAGCTAGCTGCCTCGGGAAACCATTGATCCCAACCTATATCTGAACAAATACTTCAGTTATGATTTCGTCTACAGTCTACTTATAGATCACATGGATAAGTTACGCAAAAAACTCTCAGAGTAACGTACCTAGACCAAATTTTGCAAACTTTGTATGGAAAACCTATTCATAACCAGAGAGAAGTAATAAAACATGTTAACCAAACAGCATGATAGAGCAAGAAAATGTTTAATTTGGAGATTATTCTACTCAGAAACTACCAGTGTCACCCCACCATAGTAACCTGAAGAATAGAAAAGATATCATCAAAAGAAAGTCGAGATCTTTCCAACCCCAAACTTGATTCACCTGGTCCATCTGGGATATGTGACTTCCTATAAATCCCGAGGTTAGTTCCATCGGGGTCAATAATGACAGTAGAGTTGTAAGTGCGTTAATTTGCGTCCTCAGAGAAGCTAACCTGTATCACTACACTCAGATCCTTTGCCAGCTTCTGCATCCGGTGTTAGTAGTAATCCATATCCAACCATTAAAGCACAACTATATAACGTATAAATCTCCAGATGACATCTCCCGCGTGTTGATGAAAGTACAAAAAACCACAATCTAAGTATCACAAAGGTGCACCAAAATGAAAAAAAGGATACCTTACAATGGTAGAATAATCTCTGTGAGGCTTGGCTCGCTGAAAGTAGTCCTCTCTTGGAACTTGACAGAAGTAATATCCCGTCAAAAAGTTCCTGTGTTCATGGATATAAAAAAAAAAAGATTGGAGATACTTGCATTCATCTTGTATGGTAATCATTTTCAATACACCAATAGTCAAGAGAGGACAACATAGATCACTATAGAACATAACTTTACTTGACTCCAGAGTCCATAGATAGAGCATCAGATATGTCAATACTTAAGGCAAGTTATGACAATCTAAATCGAAACACTACATCAGATATGTCTCCTGAGAAAAACAAATGTGAGAAACATGTAAGAGGAAGAATGACCTGAATGAGAACGATGCTCGCTTCTTTTGCATGTGCTTCTCTGACCAGAAGGTCCAGAACCCAAAACCAAGAAACAAAAGCCCCATTGCTTGCTCTGTCGCTATAATTCTCTATGTAAACTTGTTTTACATTTTGTTGTTGTCTGTCTCTCTCTAACTCTCTATCGGTTGCTCCAATTAAGCTCCCTGAGTGAGCCGCTATAAATGTAATAAATTAATTAGCTAAGGAAATCAGGTGAGAAGCCAATGGTTTGAAGAAATGGTAAACTGACTTGAGAGGTAGAAGGAGAAAGCAAGGAGATTAATAAAATTGCAGTGAGGAAGGAGAAGAGTATACATCTTTGTCGCTGGAGTGTGGAAAACACAGAAACTCTAGGTAGAAGAACATAATATATAGTTTTGAAGGAGAAAACTGCAGATTATATATGTGTTTCCCGACCACCTTCATGTGGCCTACAAAATCTGAAACAATAACAAACAGTTGTCAAAAAGACAATAAAATGACTCTAAGTTGTTTTCTATTTGGATCATTCATTCTAGAAGAATTTAAAAACTCAATAAGATAATACGAACCCAGTTACTGTCATCTAAGTTGTTTTCTATTTGGATCATTCATTCAACCTTCTCATCGATGAGGAGCTCCGACTTATCTTCTCAGACATCATCTTGCCGGAGTTGATGAGCCATCGGGATTCGGCACCATCATCCGATCGACCGTGGAGGAGCTCTGACTTATCTTCTCAGACATCATCTCGCCAGGGTTTGCAGATCGTGATTTTTTGGATTCAACCGCTTAATTGTGGGAAACTCTCGATCTAGAAACGGTCTGAGAAGAGAGGAGGCGAAGAGATTAAGAGAAGATGAATCGAGATCATAAGGATGAGATGAGAGAAGTAGAAAAAATAAGGTTTTCGTTTCCAGATAACGATGCAAGTCGGAGCCTCATGTATTGGGTGAAATCAAATTAGAACCAAATTAAACCAAAACGAAGCCCAACGTAATAAGAGCGGATGACGTGGATGTTGCAAGCATTATGATTGGCTAAATAAAAAATCCGACGTGGACAGTCTCAAATCCTTTTAATAAGAACTTTTAATAGTAATAGATATATATATATATATTCTGAATATTTATTAAATGATACTTTCTACTCATTTATTGAATAATTGTTGTATCTTGTTATAACAAAAAACAATTATTAATCACACAAAAATATACGTTGAATTTTAAAGGTTTTCTTAATTTATAGTCATTATTTAAAATTCAAAATATAACATATACGAAAAAAATACAATTTGTTGTATTATATAGTTAGTGTGGTTATTTAATTTATTTTATAATATAAATTTAACAAAACGAATAGAGGGTACTATAATATTAAATCTTCCTTTTTAAATCATTAACTCTCATATATATATATATATATATATGAATCATATTAGGTAATTCTGTATTTTTTATTTAAGGAAAAAATAAATAATATTAATAATAGTTTATAGTTATTTGATAAAAAGTATATTATATGTTTACGTGACCCAACATTTTTTCTAAAAACTTTGAGAAGAATTTTAGTGATATTAGGTAATCCGTAGTTTTTAATTAAGAAAAAAATAAAGAATATTAATAATAGTTTATAGTTACTTATAAAAAGTATATTATATGTTTTGATGGACCAACATTTTTTCTAGAAACTTTGAGAAGAATTTTAGTGATGACACGTGTTATAGCTAAAATGTTATAATGTTTCTCATTTAATATATACAGGATGTCACCCTTTTTTTCGTGAAAGTGATTGTAGTGATAATATGGCAAATCACTTCTCAAATAATGTCTAGCCACTAGGGGATATACCTCTCGTCTCTCTCTTCCATCTGTATATACCAAAACCCTAGATCTTGATCTGTTCTATCTGGGTGGTCGGCATCCTCCTCTCCGTCTCCCCCCCCCCTTTACTTTATCTTCTTCTTCGCCTCTCCTCAACCCCTTCCCTCTTTGTTTCCTTTCTCATAGCTCTAAACTCAATTGCCACTGCGGTTGATCTAGTGGTTATTAGCTTGGAGTTTTGGTCAAGCTTGGAGGCAGGTTTGGCGAGCGGTTTCCTTGGTTAAGTAGGGAAGCAGTGGTTTAGATATGGTGTCAGATCCTGGCCACCTTATTCCTCCTTCTCGTGGTAGGTGAGCTAGCTCACTTGGCCTGCACCGGTGTTGGGTCTTGTCTAACGGTGGAGGTTCGGTGTTCTTCTGCTCATTTTGGCCGGTTAGCCAAGCTCTTGAAGGGGCTCTGGGTATGCTGCGCTCCCAAGCTAAGAGGTTCCGCTGCAGGTTATCTTTGGTGGGTGTGAGAGAGGTGGTTTGTTGTTGGTCTTGTCAATCGTCAATCTCTGTCTTGGTGACGTCTCGTGCTGAGTCAGTTAGCTTCCAGGGGCATGATATAGGGCTGTCTCTTGTCCACTTAGCCGATGTGATGCTGGCTTTCTCTTTCTTTTGTCTAGGTCCATGGCGTGTGGCAATCTCGGGTGGTCCTTCTCTCCAAATAAAGCCCTTCTATGTCTGCGTGGGTGAGCTTGCTCTGGTGTTGCTCACTGTCCATAGTTTCTGCCGATAAAGAGATCTCTCTCGATCTGTTCTTGAGGAGCTAATCATTAAGAACTGATCACCGGTACTACCGGATTCAGTTCTCAGTATGGTTCCGATTTCGTGGCAAGAGTTTGTGCTGAGTTTGATGTAGCCTGTGGTATTTTTGTTGCTTTGCTTATAGTTGTTGTTGGTCTTGTTTAGCTTAGACTGAGTTGGTGTTTAGTTTAAATTCTTACATCTTCTACTTCTTGTATCCTTTGTATTTATGTTTAAAACTTGAAAATGGAATAAAGTTTTAACATTGTTACCAAAAAAAAAGAAATTAGTTTTATATCTAATGAGAACATTATTTTAAGTGTATTAAATGTATGGTTGTATTTGGTGAATTCTTCTTTTCGTTGGGAAAATACACTTTTGTAACTGGAAATCATTAAATCGGTTTTGTAGTTGGATTATGTGAAAACCGGTTTTGTAATTGGAAATCAGTTAACAAAGTCAATTGGAAAACATATATAATTAGCGGTCCATCATCAATAAACAATAACCTTATCTGTCATTTTTCTACTAACCTAAAGGCTTTTAATAGGGGTTGTGAGAAGGATTGTAGTGTTGACACCTTAGAATAGTAATCAAGATAACAATTTAAAAATTTTTTCTCATTTAATATATAAAGGATTTAGTACTCATAGACATTGATTAAGTATTAATCTGCATTGTTCTATGCTTTTCACTTTAATTGGTTATACTAGGATAAGACCTGCGCCTTGCGCAGGGTGAATATATATAATTAAAATATAAAATTTTAGTATTGATAAATTTAAAATTTACATATGATTGTTTTTATATATATTTGAAATTTTAGAATTTTAGAATTTTTATATAATTATCTATACGTAGGATCAGAAACGATTGTAATTAGAACTGTAGATCAAATCTTAGAATGTAATGGACCGGATTTCATATATCTTTCCATTATTCAGTGGTCGAGTGATGGAAAATAAACTGAGTGTCATTGGGCTTGATTGGTAGAGTATTAGCAAGTTTTCTAATGTTTTTTTAAGAAACAGTTGGTAAAATATTTGTATTTAAAATATATAAAGTTTCAAAACTAATTTAATATAATTTATTTATTTGTCTAATAATATTAGAAAATTATATTTTTACAAATTATTATTTTTAAATAGGTTTATATAAAATTAAGTTAAATTTTAAATTATTTTTAAAAACAATATTTTAAGTTTTTCAAATACAAATAGACAATTTAAAATTAATTATGGTCATGATTTATCATAATCATAATGATTTAAAAAATAAAGAATTTAAAACTAACAAATTAAAAATTAAACTCAGTTTTATATCATGATTTAACAATTTAAAAATTAATTATGGTTATGAGAAGTTTACGTTCACATGTCAATCCTATTTATCTTCAATTTTTTTCTCTTGTTGTGTTTTTTTATATTTTGGTTATTACTCGATATAAATATTTATTTTGAAATTTATTCTCATTTCGTTTGTTTTGACCTGAGATTTAGAAAATACTTAAGATTTATAATAATTAAAGAGATACATAGTTAGGTCAAGATCTGTACTTTGTGCAGAATAAATATTTTATATTTATTATTTATTTATGTTTTTCTGCATATTATAAAATAATAAATATATATATTATATAACTAAGAAATCAGTTACTATAATGTAATAAATTGGCGTATGCATATAAATTTAACTATCACTCTTGTTTATTCGCAATTAGGGTAAATAAATCAAAATAATCAATCTTATATATTATATATGATATATAATTAAATTTTAAATGATATAAACATAGTAATATAGCACATTTTTAATATAGATATTTATTAAATGAGGTTTCTACTCATATGATTTTATGATTATTTGCATATTTGTGTAACAAAATTTTAATGTGAGATGTTTAGTAGTTTCAATAATTTATAATCATTTAAAAAAAAACAATGACATAGTTCAAAAATAAATATTAACTTTTCAATATATGTTCAAGGCAAATATCAAAATATAGGTATATATTTTCATACGATGTATAGTTTAATTAAAATGATATGAAATATATGTAAACTAAAATTATTTCTTCATATGGTCTTATAATCATTATATTTTAATATAGAAAAGAAATTAAAACATTGATCCTAAAAGTTTATATGAGACTTTTAACAGTTTTAGTAATTTATACTCATTTTGAAAAATTCGAAATACAACATACACAAAAAAAATCTAGATTTTTATTATATGATTAATGTAATTTTGTAATTTATTTTAATAATAAAGAAATAAGCAAAATGAGAAAAAGTATACAGATTGTTATCAAATCTTTATTGTTTAAAATCATTAATTGTCATATATATATTTTAATCACATTAGGTAATTTTGTAGGTTTTATTTAAGGAAAGCATGCGAAACAATAAATATTTTATATATGCGACCAACTATAGCCTACGAAATATTATATTGCTAGAGAGTATAATTTTTAAACTATATATTATATCACATGCTCTAGAATCCTTGGGATTTGAAATAGAAGCCAAAGAGCTATGCCACATAGGATTGAGGTTATTTTTAATTTTTATAAACTTAAGGTTACAACTTTTTAAATGATTCTGTTTTAATATATAGGGGATATATAGTAGTCACATTTTGGGTAAAATGATAGTGATTACAAATATGTTTATTTAATAGTTATTTTATTTTATTTTATTTTTTAATATTAAAGATTTCAATGTGTATTTTCATTTTATCACATTTTACATATATATATCCATATATAGACATATATTTAAATATATATTAAAAAAACAAAACTTACAACCTGGTTGGACCAGTTCCACCATTCACCCACTAACATACCAAGTCGGTGACCAGTCTAATTTTCAAAACTTTGCTTTTAACTAATGCTTTTGGTGTTTGGTTGTTAGTTATTGCAACCTTTAACTTTCTATATAAAGAACTAGATTTTTGATCTGCGCTTAAAAAGCACGGATATCATTTTTATTGTTATATATACTGATGGATCGATAAGATTTTTTTGCTATGATGATATAAAATGTTCTTGTCTAATATATCTTTCTAAAATTATTATAGATTTGAATTTATTATTATCATCAATATTTATGTAAATATATTATATGTAATTGTGTAGTTTTATTTTGGAAAAATAATATCAAATAACTATGTTTGGTGTTGGGAAGCGGGTCAAACTCACCTTGCCCGACCTGCCTGACTCGCAAAGAAAATAAATTTTATACGTATCCGTTCCACTTAATTTTGTGGATAATCCGCGGGACCTGCGGATAATCCGCGGGACTTGCGGATAATCTGCGGGACCTGCAGATAACTCGCGGAACCTGCGGATAATCCGCGAAACCTGCAGATAATTATTAATAAAAATAATAATTTTAGTTTTTTTCTAAAAAAATAATATTAAATAGTATATTTTAATTAATTTTTTAAATAATTATTTTAACGAAGTTTACTATATTTTTGAAAAAATATTTTTTTTAATTTTTTTCTATTTTTGCAGATTACCGGATACGTACAATTGAAATTAAAACAATTTGCATCCGTCCCGCATAAAATATATTTGACATGCATCAGCACCCGCACCCGCAACTTAGTTTTTTCAAATATCTATTGACGTCTTCCATGGCGGGTCGAATGAGGCAGAACCAGTAGGCTAATAATTAGAAGATGAATTTGCCCATTAATAAAACCAATTAGTATATAGTTTTTAGGCATAGAATAAAAAGACCAAATTGTCATTAATGGAAAATTAAATTTATTCACAATATTAAGAGTATTTTTGGAAAACATAAAAATCTCATTAAAGGGAGTGATCTTGTTTTAATGGTATCGATTGTTGGAATTAACAAATCATTATTAAAACAAATAAAGAATAGAGGTATAAACAGAGATCCATTTTCTCGATTGATCATCAAAGACCTTGAAAAAAAAAATTTGTTAGTTATGTATCTTAAACAAAAATAAGAATAAATTTTTGATTAACTTATCATACAAAGAGATTCTGTGCAGTTTAAAGCTTGGAATAAGGTTATATATACTTTTTAAAAAGTGATTTTGTGCGTAATTTAGTCATTATCCAAGTTCACAATTCACCCCTTTCGTGTTACTAACCCTAAATAACTAATAGAATTACTAATAATAAAATTGCTAATAGGAACCCAAAAATGTTAAAAGATGTGTCTTCTCATTATAAGTATTGCATTAGTCTTTAAAAGATTGTTAAATATATAAGGAGGTTTCTTTTCATAAAGATGTAATTTTTATGTTATAAAATGAAATTAGTTTTTAATACATATTTACGGAGTTAAATATATGGTTTTATTTTATTGATAGTTTATAATAGTTTTTGGTGCAGATTTTTCGGTCTGGGTTTTGTTTATTTGTAATTTAGAATATTTTAAGTAAACTAATAAAATCTACTATAATTGGTAACTGATGTATTTGTATTTAAATTATAATCTAAAATTATAAATAAATATAAATTTTAATAGTAACTACAAATAAATATAGACGCATGTAATTTAAAATTTTACATAATGACTTTTTAAAAAAAAAAAGTAAAGCAATTTTATATCAAATAATACGTTATAAATGTAGTATATCTATCTATCTATCTATTATTATAAAGAAGAGTTTTATCCCTCATTAAGATGCCACCTCATCACTTCGAAGCAGGAGAAGCCAACACGTGTCCCCCTCTCCTTTTTAATGCTTTTGGTGTGGTTTCAGATGGACTCGAAGGCAAGAGAGATTTGTTTTTGGGCTTGATATGTTTAAAAGGTTGGCCCGTTAAGCATCGTCACGCTCAAAATGTTTGTAGCCGCAACTAATTTTTAGGGTTCATATCATCTTGGGAAATCTGCTTATGTCTACCATCAATGGACTTTTCTAGCTTCTGGGAGAGACGTATCTTTGTGACCCATCATTGCGTTTATGTCGGTTCATCTTGTGTCGTTTCATTCTTGATTCATCTATTAGCATGCGTTACCAGTTCCACTGATTCAACATCATTACGGAGATCTTAACTATTTTGACACACTGCAACAAACGATCGGTCATTAAATGAATCTTGTCCCTCTTCCAAGCGGTGGATCTTCACCTATAAAAAGGTCAAATCTCATGTTTTGAAAATCATTCTCACTCGAAAGCTTTCGTAAATCTCTTTATCTCTCATTCGAAAGTTTCTTTGAGAATCAAAGTTTCCAGTGTTGTTGTTCGGAATAGTTACCTTACTGGTAGATTTGGCGGGGTTGGTCCGTTCCGGGAAGCATCATGGCTTGAATCGCTTCATCTCAGCGATGGCGACTTCAAGTTTTGGTAACTATCAACTCTGCAACTAACAACAAACCCTCGAGAATTCTGGTGATTTCACGCCGTTGATTAAGCTCCCGCCTACACAAGCTGTGGACCTTCACTATTTCACTGATTCGTTGTCGTCTTCTCAGGTTCCTTTGTTTACGAGTTCACTTCTGTTTCCAAACAGGTTTGTTTCTACTTTCTGTTGATCTATCCCCATTTCGACATGTCACAATTGAATGATTAGTCTCACAGATAATAGAATTGTTAAATACCCTCACAAGAGATATACTGAAACCAGAGACTCCACTTAGATCGTTCTCTACAAATCTCACATAAATTATATCATCTATGTATAACTAAAAATTTGAAGAAAAGTTTGAAGAAGTAACTTTGTGTAACTGTCTCCATTATCCTACCTAACATTATCTCCTCTTCATAGTGATGCAGATGCTAGCATTTGTGTGTTTGATGGGCTTGCTATCAAACTTCATAAAAAACTACAAAGCTTATGTCTGGAACCCAAAGGCTGTTTTGTACATGTCGCAAACAGATATCTGTTTCTTCAGAGTATGATCAATATGCTAACACAAGAAACAAGGAAGGATGATATAGAAGCTGGAAAAATCTGAATGACTCTTTTACATGCATTTTGAGAAGATGCATCACCAACAGTGAAGGGTAGATAATGAATCTGTAGGAAACTGAAGGCCAGGGTTTTAAGAAACAAGTAGCGAGAAAGAAAGAGAAGGGTACGTAGCTTAATGGATGTCAGACTGATCAAACTTTACAGTACACAGCAAGGAACAAGCCTTTGGAGCATTCAGAGAGGCACATATCATACTTTCTAAGACAAAAAGGTAAGAACATCACAAATAAAGAATTGGTTTGAGGTGTGAAAAGATTATTGAGTATGAATGTTATGCTCAGCAACTTGGGCTGTAATGCACCTATAGTAATGCGGATGCTCTATTCATATGGTAAAATGAAAATTTAGATTTTACTCTCTCTAAAGTATTCAAGAGTTTGTGGTTATCAGTTTGTTTGGTTGGTTTTGATTTGAAAAAAAAAATACATTTTTGGTGTAATCATTTTTACAAAATCTCTTTCACAATAGCCTTGAAATCACTACCCAAACCGAACAGTATAACACGAACTAATTTGGTCTTCGTTCGAACTCGATTATATTTCGCTTCAGTTTGAAATGCATTTTGACTATTTTCTTAACAAATTCATTGGTACCCTCAATGAATTTCTTGCTTTAGACGATAATATCTGGTAATAATAATATTTAACCGATAACGTAAAGGTTCATTATATCGACACCAAATAATGAAAAAAAAAGTTTATATAGTTGAAAGTCTAAATTAATACTGACAAAAGAAGAAACACATTTAATAAATTTAACTGGTTTTTAATCGGTCATATATAAGATAGAACTTAATTCAATAAAATAATAACAATAAATTTTAGAATTTTTATATAAATATCTTATTGAACTAAAAACAGCTGCTATACATATATAAATCTTATATAAACATATACAAAGAATTAAAAAAATGAATTTCAATTTTAATTTTATTTTAATTTCAATATTTGATATTTTCACTTAATTACAGATTAAAAACACCATATATATCCTATGGTCAGATTCAACCACCATATTATATATCATATAATATGATAAAATAGATACAATTTAACTAATATATAATACCGTAGTTAATTTTTTTCCTTTTAAATAAAAATAAATTAATAATAACCTAATTTTCCAAATTAGTTATTAATAAATGATCATAGTTTCAATATTGTTAGTTTATAAAATTAAAACTATAATATAAAAAAATTGAACATAAAATTGTTAATAATTTCGAGACTGATCACTAGACAACAAGATAGCCAGCTATTTCATCCTCTATTAATTTTAATAATAATTAGAACTAAAATGTACAATAATATAGTTCGATAAAACCGTAAATAATAAACATCCAACCATAAAACCACCTAAACGTCATCCAATCTGTAATATATATATATACTAGGGTCGGCCCGCCCTACGGGCGGGATGTATACTTGAAAATAATTGAAATAGTTTGAGTAAATAATTATTTTAATTTTTATTAGTTAAAAATATAAATAATGGTTAAATTCTGTACTTTTTTCTTTTTTTTGAAGTTTAAAATAAACTATGCTATTTTGATAATTATTTAGATTTTCTTTTTCTCCTTGGGGATGGCATTACATCAGTTCGTGCTGAAAATAAAGTAATAAACACTTTAAAGTTGAGGTTAATCTTTCATAATTCATATCTATATGCATAGATAGGGAAGATATACATGCAAGTCTTTAGTTAATTATTTGGATCCATTTTTGCATCATTATGTTTACTATTTTTCTCAACCATCTTAGCCATTCTACTAATTTGGTGCTTTACTTTAAGTTAAAAAGTTGTTTATTTTTCTAATTTTCATTAAGTTAAATAAAAAATTATTTTTTTTGGTAAATATTTGTTTTAGAAATATATTTACATAAAAATAATTATGATAATAAATATAAAGTTGAAAATATTATATTTTAAAGTTGTTGTAAGGAATATATATGTTTAATTAAATCTGATTTCTAATCATAAACTAATTTTAATCTAGGATGAATATAGTTATATTGTTTTTGTGTAAACCCAAATAAACCGAACCAAACCAAATTAAATATGGATCCAATATGATAATCAATTTTTATAAACCAAAATACCGAAAAACTATAAAAAAAATCTGAAATCCAGAATGAACATACCTAGATAAATGCATTAGAAGAAAGCACTGGTTCGACAACCCAATCAGTAGATATAAATGTTAAATTAGTAATAAGTAGATTAAAATAAAGAACCAAATATGAAAACATGAACAAATTTGTTGAAAATAAATTTATGAGTTCGATCGCCAGTTTGTTATGTTTAAATATTTTATTTTTCTATCAAGCTTATTGAATGTAGGTATTTATTTGGTTTTTGGTTCAGTGCCTTTTTTCTTCAGTTTTTCAATTGTAGAGAAACATTTGTAAGGCTATTTATAAAAAAAATTTAGGTATCAGTTCGGTTTAGGCAAAAAATTTAGAATCGACTTATATTTAATAAAATATTGGTTTCAATTCATTCTGGCTGTTTGGATAAATTTGGATATTTCGGTACATAAATCATTTTTTATTTTTCTTTTTCTTTTAGAATAAATACCAAGTAATTAAAATAAGTTTAAATAATCTGGATATAGACTATTGGGGTAATTTGGTCTTATTGGGTAATTTGGGATAATTTTAAATCATTGTGGAAAGAAAAATATTTATGTTATTCGCCTTTTCAGGTAATTTAGTTTGTAAACCGTGTTTAAAATATTTGGTAATTTGAATACTAAATATTTGGTGATTTTATGGTTATGTTCCAGTTCAATTCCGGTTCAGTATGTTTTTTTTCTGTTTCCAGAGATTGACAATTTGATTATTTTTGAATACTTATTCAGTTTTGAATTCAAGTCTTATATTCTGTTTCGGTTTGGTTCTCGGTTATAAGTTCATATGTCCATTTTTTTTATAAATTGGTATGTTCACTTTGACATAATTAAAATAAACTAATATTAAGCAAGGATAATTAATTTTTTATTTATTCTGTGGAATTGAATGTCTATACAATCGACACTGTTTAATTTCTTATAATATTTCAAAATATAATGATTTTAATGTGAATTTTAGAGTTCCATTGCCTTTGCCGCTCTGCCACCATTTTTTATATATATCTACTATCTTTTGCAATTTTTTCCAGAATTTCGGTCATAGCTTTTGAATTCTCTAATTGCTACTTAAACAATGCCTCTGTATGTGTCACTCATTCACCAGTTTTGCTTATTCAATACATATTACCTTGTGTGAAACTTAAAAGTCCTGTATAAAAGATTTTGATCGCCTGATTCCAACTCAAGTTAAGCTTTCTTTCCTTGAGCTCAACCACCTTTTGACTGTTTTTTTCTGCACCATCGTCTTTGATCCTTTGCCTCTGCACCAGTTGATTCTTAGATTTTGACTGTTTGATTTGCAACCCAAGTTGTGTTTTAGGTCTCTGCAACTCAGTCACATCTTTTGTTGATACATCTCTTATGTGTCTTCTCCTTGAGCTGTGTGTCTTGTCTCTGCAGATGAACCACCAGTTTCATTTCTTACCCTTTATCGTTTCTCTAGCATTAGTTTATTGTTGCAGCTCAAACTGTGCTTTATGTTTCTGGAACCCTGTTTCTTGGTTAATAAGAAAGAGAGTAAGAGGTATGTAGAAGCAAAATATGTAACTCAGGAGCACATCAAGTAAAAGCTTGATCGTGGATCGTTAAGTAAGGACTTTTAAATTATGTTTCAAATACCAAGGGTCTATAAGAATACTGAAACAGGAGGTCTGTGTGTCTGTGTGACTTTTTCAGATATTGTATTTTGGTCACAGCCATTATGGAACATTGTTGTAATATAATATGGAATCATAAATTAGTTTACTAAAATATTATGATTTACTTCTTTCTTGATGAACATTTTTGTCTCTTTGCTTACTTCATACAGAAATTGAGCAAAAGGAAGTAAATACATTTTTCATAGATTTTGATCTGAATTAAATGTACCGGACATATTAGAACAGAAGGGAAAGATCAAACATAGAAGTAGAAAACCTATAAGAAATTATTCACTAATTCTCATTGTTTTGTCTACAAAGATAACAGAATCATACTAAGCAACTGTATTATAAGCTAAAGTTTGAAGTACTCTTTCTCCAACATAGATTTTATAAAATCCTGCAAACACAACATCAATAATAGTATTCTGGTTAGTGTTTAGTACTTATTACAATCAAACTTATAAACTTTGGAAGAGTTGCCAAACCATACACTAAGGATGGTACTATTGACAGCCATTGCAGCGTTCTGAATATGGTAGTACTCTCTTGACACTCATTGTGACAGCTGACTAAAAGACTGAGACCTAAACTAAAATTCATATCACCCGTGTAAGAACAGTTACATGAGACCTAAACTCCACAAGTTTTCAGATTCTAGCTCTCCAAGCTTGACCTGAAAAGGGGAAAGAAGGAAAATAAATTATAGTGATGAGCCAATGGCTTTCCAAGAAATTAAAAACAAAAGTAGGCATATGGGTTCATCCCTACATCATCCAAGTCCGTATCTAGGAACTCTTTGGGATAAAATTCAATCTTATTTTGTTGGTATTTGAAGAAATGTATCATATATCTTTCATCTCTCCACATTTTTTTATCTTCATACATATCAACAATGAGTCAAGACTTTGGAGAAATATCCACTAAGTGTAAGATATACTTTCTTTGAACATAAATAACATCTGAAAGAGATATGAACTTACCTGAGCAAGTATACGTCCTTTGAAATGGGCTCTTCTCAGAATCAAGCTGAGATTAAAATCAAAATAGGAATTAACAAAGACTGTTCCACCGATTAGAAAGCTCAATTCAGATCGCAATTGAATATCAAAGTTCAAAGAAAAACTTCAAACAGAAACCAATTACAATGGCCAATCATATAGCTGGTAGAGGGATGATCAAAGAGAAAGGGAGAGCCTCCCATAATCTGATGAGACGCAGACGAATTCATAAACAGATGGNCAAAATAGGAATTAACAAAGACTGTTCCACCGATTAGAAAGCTCAATTCAGATCGCAATTGAATATCAAAGTTCAAAGAAAAACTTCAAACAGAAACCAATTACAATGGCCAATCATATAGCTGGTAGAGGGATGATCAAAGAGAAAGGGAGAGCCTCCCATAATCTGATGAGACGCAGACGAATTCATAAACAGATGGAATGAAAATCGACAAACTAAAGCGAAGTTGAAAACATCTCTCATAAACGAATTCAGAAGATTGAATTAATGAATTTCATACCTTTTTATACTCCAAAATTTCGAGAAAGGGAGGAAAGGGGGATGCTTTCTTGATGAATCGTGTGAGGAGTGGGTCCAAGGAGTTAAGATCTTATTAATGACGTTGAATCAACGCAACTTGTAACGCCTGAGAGGGGATGAATCGTAAACGAAAAGTCACTACATGAACCGACGTAACGATTACTCACGAAGACTCGCCTCCCTGAGATTTTCTGAACCTCCATTGATATTAAACCTAAGCAATCTCGCTGGAGACGAAGAACCCTTGTCTTCACGTTGTCAAAGAGAAGCATCTAATGGGCCAAGATAATATTAGTTTTCGGCCCACTATAAATAGCTAACTCGTGTAGAATATAAACCAAACGAAAACTAACCGCTGCGTTTTGATGAATGGACAGATGTCGCTTCCAGAATGCACGAATTGATGACATGGCACGTTCACAGGAGGGAAAAGTCTTCTTTATATATATAGATATATATATATATATATATATATATATATATATGTTATACTAGGATTTAACCCGTCCTACGAGTCGGTATTAACCGGAAGTTACATATATGTATATATATCATCAATTTTAATAAGTATTTTTAGATGTTTACCTTATTTTAAATTAAAAATTATCTTTATTCACTGTGTATGTATTGCTGTTCTTTTTATAGATTATATTTATCATACTATTAAAAATAAGTTCATGTATACATAATAGTTCATATGTTATTAGTATTCACTCTACTTAATTTATGATAGAAAGTAGAACGGAGGTTTTAGTATAAAACGTGGATTACATTTCTGTTCGTCATACGTTTTCTCATCAACAAAAACTTTCTAAAAATCAAAAATTATTATCATATATATCTTTTGCAAATGAAAATCCAAAACATAAATCAGGAACTCATACAACAAATAATAACTTAAATCACAAATAAAATATACCATGTTCGTAGGACGGGCTGATCCTAGTCTTTTTTTATAAAAATGAGTGTCCGCACAATATCATGCTGGTTCTTACCAAGATGTAACAATATTAAGATGGGCGCAACCAGAGAAACCTTTTAGTTTTGTTTTTTGAAAAAATAGAGAAACCTCTTAGTTAAGACTGATAGCAGGGAAATTTTTTATTTTGTTAAATTAAATTGTCTTGGTTTATTTGGCGATTATTAATTCTTTGTAACAATTGCATTCATAAGATTTCTTAAGAGAAAAAAAAATATTATGCAATGGAAAAAAAAGATATCATATTAGTTTATTGTTCTTTTGGATTTAAATCCATCATATATACAACAAAAATCCAACAAGGGGGGGGGGATACATGTAGAGTGAAGGTGAAGCATATGCTCCATAATCTTTGTTTTTCTTCAATGATTATTATAAATTTTGTTTATGTGCTCCTATACTAAATTTTTGTAACAATGTTTCTCATACTAGAAAAATAACATGAGTTTACAGCCTTTTGACAAAGAAAATAGGGGAAAGGAGAGTCTATGAAACCAAAAAAGAAGAAAACTGTGGTTTTCTCTTCACCTCTTCCTATGAACACAGAAATCTGAATTTTTTTTTCCGGTTACTAGTAAGTATCTTTACTCCTACTTATGTAACGTACATTTCTCTTATGTGTGTTTATGTACAGATTCCAAAGGCTTTTTCTTTCTCTTAAAAACTAGTCAAATCGTTATTCGTTCTATCCTTGTAGCAGTTTCCTTCATGTTTTCTCTGTCATCTGGATTATTTGCAATACAAGCAGCCCCTATCCGCAGCAGTTCCACCATTTGTTGAAACGAATCAGTATTACTTGCTATCTCTGGATCAATAAGTTCTTCTTCTTTGTGCTGCGCAACTGAAGATTGCACCCATTCAACGATATCCGTCCCACCTTTACCATTGTTTAGGTACTGCGAAGGGAATTTTCCCGTCATGACTTCTAGAACGATAATTCCAAAGCAATAGACGTCTGATTTCGGTGACACCTGCTGCTTTTGTGCGAACTCCGGCGATTTAAAAGCGAATAAAGCCTGCGAGGCGTTTTTAGGCTGAAGAAATGGGAGGAATGCGTAGTCACTTATCAGTGGCTCATAGGTTTCACTTAATAGAACGTTACTGGATTTAAGATTTCCATGTGGAAGGTCGTAGGACGCAAACTCTTCGTGCAAGAACAGCATCCCACGTGCGACCCCTTGTATGATCTTCAACCGTGTTGGCCAAGTTAGCTCGGAATGGTAAATCCCTCGATCTCCTGAAATTATTAAAATACATTCAAATTTTGTTGTGATCAGGGATAACATTTTGGGCACAAGTTTTCCAAACATGAGATTAAGCCATGCATTGTGTACCGTGCAAAACGTAGAGTAGACTGCTTTTAGGCATGTACTCCGAGACGACAAGCTTTTCTTCGCGACGATAATGATAAGCTAAAGGGGTAAGTACGTTAGGATGTCGTAGATTCCCAAACCGTTGTAGCTCGACATCAAATGTGTCACGTGCGAGCTTGTTCATATCCCTAATCCTCTTTACAACCACAGATAACCCGTTAGCCATTACGGCCTTATAGGCCGATCCAAGACTACCATTTCCTAGCACCTCGGCTGAAGCCTTCATGAGATCAGGTAAACCGAAGGAGCCTTTCTCGCTGTTCACCATTATAATGTCTCCCATGCCGCCTCCTCCAGGACCACCTTTCCCATGATGAGTTGAACCTTTTTTAGACGAACCTTCAGCGTTACTCTGCTTCTTTCTTGAGTCAACAGGCTTCTTTATCGACTCCGGCAAATGGACTTCCACGGTTTCACGGTCATTTAGATGGTCCTTGCCGAGCATCCGGAACTCAGACTGCCTCTTCTTCTTCCATCTTGTTATAATTGCCACCAAGATCAAGAATATCAAAAGAAAAAGTATGACCATAAAGACGGCTTTCCCCGTGACCTCGTTTGGGTCTTTCCCTGACGATGATGGTTTATCATCACATTTAATATTCAGCGGCTGTCCACAAAGATTTTTGTTCCCTTGGAAGTTCATCTGTAGATTCTTTCTTTCTGCGATGTTCTTTGGTATCTCTCCCTCCAGTTTATTGTTTGAGAGGTCGAGAGATTTCAAAATCATGTTGCCATCAGTAAGCGAAGGTATCTCACCTGAGAATTGGTTACCTTGCAAGTGAAGCTCCTCAAGGCCTGCGAGTTGCATCACGGATGCGGGAATTTTCCCAGTGAAACGGTTGTTATCTAAAAACACCCGCTTGAGCTGTGGCATATCCTTGAAGAAATCATCAGCAATCTCTTCAGAGAAGCTGTTGTTTGATAGCAAGAGGGATTTCAGGCCATGAAGCTTGAAGAAAGGAGGGAGTGGGCCTGAAAGAAAGTTATTGTCAAGCCTGATTGTTCTTAGGTTTGGGAGATCTTTTAGATCCTCTATATGTATGATCCCAGACAGACCCAACTTAGTGACGTGAATACCGGAGACTGTTTGACCTTTTTGGCAGTAGATCCCAAACCATTTTCCATTGCAAGGATCGGTTCCTGTTCTCCATGAATTGAGGTCCCCTTTGGTTATATTCACCGAGCTTTTGAACCGCATGAGCGGTTCAGACTCACTGACGTGTTGCAGAGAAGGGGTGAAGGAGAAACAGAGGAGGAGGCAGAGAATTTGAACAGCAGTCATGGGTTAAGGAAAAATAATAATAGCTGCTGTTGTTTTGTTCTTTATGAAGTAACTGGTCACAAATATTTTGTGTGGTGATGTCTCTTCGTCTATGAATGTTTTTGTTGCTTGGATTGTGTTTATTGTTCAAAACTTTGGTCATTTTTTTTGAGGGTTCACAAAGAAAGGGAGACATTTTTCCTTATCTTTGAGGAAGTTAGTTGGCAAAGTTTAGGCTTGCTCTTACCAAAAATAGGTTTTTATTATTTTCCTAATTTTGAAGATTGCCTTTTTTGTTTTAATTGAAAAGGTTTTGACCTCATATCTGCCATAGTTCTCGGGAGTTTTTCTGTACGACACATATCATATGTTGTTCTTAGTTTTTTTTCTAGCATAAATTGTCCTTTAAGAATTGTTATCTATCTTATATATAGTAAAGTTGATTTTTTTTTTCTTTATTGAGGAAAAAAAGACAAATGGCACTCTTAATATTTGGATTTTCGTTTACAACATCTATAAAGTACATTTTTTTCTTTCTAGAAGAAGCCATCTCGTCAAATAGAGTGATCACATCCTCTCACGTGTCTCATTAGCATAGTAAACATTCAGATTTCGTTTTAGTTTCAAATGGACTTTATAAAGAGTTGCGATTTTGTGGATCTGAATATAGTATCTGGGTAGAAAACTGTAGTTTTTATAGTTAAAAGTCCATTTGAATGGTAATTCTAGTTTATTAGATATTTGGAGAGTTTTTCTTGAGTTCAATCCCTAGGGTGAACCTATAGGTTCACCAGCCAGTAATAAAATGCCAACTCATATCTAATTTTTCCAAAAAAAAAGGCAAACAATAATTAGAAATGAGTAGTCATTAGAAATATAAAATTTATTATTAAAAAAAGGTAAATGAGAAAAAAAAAAGGAAACAAAAAAAAAAACAGAACCACGACGCCGGCTTCTAACCCTCGTTGATTGAACAAGGAGAGTCACGTGGAAGAAAAAAAGAGCAAAGAAGACTAGTAGAGAAGAAGCTACAAAGTCGTTACCTTAATTGATCATGTAGTTCTTAGATTTTCTTTGATCACGATCAAATTCACAAAATTTATATATAAGATTGGTCAACTAACCCTAACATATATAAAATTGTTCTTCTTTTTGGTTTCACAGAAAATTTGAGAAGGAATGGAGAATAATCAATTAAGTGTTGTTCTTGGTGATCATGGATCTAGTTCACAAGTCTCAGGTGATTCTAGTTTGATAATATAAAAGTTGGTTGAATTTTGAACTCTGCAAATTCAAGTTATAATAAGAAAATGCAGAGTTGAATACGTCATTGAGTTTACAATGGTGTGTGTTTTGTGGGGAATGAGAAATTGACTTGTATTAGCCGGTTTAGTTTATACCACTTGTAAATGTAATTTAAGCTGGTTTAGTTAGGTTTAGTCCGGTATAGATTTTACTATATATACATGTAAATGGTTGACTTTTGTAACTAACGAGATTGAATTCAAATGTTCAGTTACATCATTTTCTCATGAATCTCAATCTCTCATATGGTATCAGAGCCCATGGTTTGGCCCAGCATTATGATTTCCCACATAAACAGTTTCCTACCTATGTAGCCTGTAAAAGTGGCCCATATGCTGTGGTATTTCCGAGATGTTGGGCTTGGGCTGTTTCCCTATGGACCGTTTCCCACCCACATCTCGAGAGGGGCTATTAAATGTCCCACATCGTGTAAACATGAGGTCATTGGGCATTATATAAGTGTATGGGTAAACCTCCACTCTTGAGCTAGCTTTTGGGTTACAAGCTATTAGACATAGAGACACATTCTGTTTCTATTTCTCGACATGTAGTTTTCCATGAGGATATTTTTCCTTTTGTCTTGTCATCTCTAAATGACAATGTCAAATCTTTCTTTCCTCATGTTTCTTCACCTGCTGTGCCTGATGTTGAGTTCTCTAAACCATCATCCTCTGATACACATCATCATAATGAT